>MJUU01000903.1:20938-40613 GCA_002080025.1 Modiolus philippinarum
TTTTTCATATTGTCTCAAAAACTTATACATCAATGTTATGTTAAATCACTGTAACAATTATCGCTTCAAAAATTTCACAGTCGTCACCATGATTTGACATACCTTACAATTTTTCTAGTTCACAGATGTGAACAGCTTTATTTTGGTAGATTAATAGTTTATAACAGGACTGTAGAGTTCACAGTACTGGTGCTTTAGTTTGTGGCGTTTTTTGGTTATTTTTTTATATTAGTTTTGTCAGTGTCTTGCTGTCTCAAATCGTGTTGGATATAACTTGTCGTGTTTTGACTTTTGATTTCCCCTTTCCTCTTGTTCGTTTTTCGATATTCGTTTTCCGATGTATTATGTTGTAGTTGTATTTCCATGCATTTTTTATGTCCCCAGATCGAGAATCAGGGGGCATATTGTTTATGTCCTGTTTGTTTGTCTGTGCGTCCGAAACTTTAACCTTGGCTATAACTTTTGAACTCTGTAAGGAAGACTTTTCATACTTGGCAAGGGTAAAATTGGGTATTTTCATATATTTTACTGTAGAATCTGGGGGCATATGTAGTGTTTCACAAACACATCTTGTATCATTATTCATTTTTCCCTTTTCTACTTTTTCTTTGGTATTCATTTGCAAACTGAAACGAAATTATTAAATTTTTTTTATCTTTTATTATTATTTTATTATCATAATAATAATATTAATTATTATCCTTATCATTATTTTGTCTTGAAAGGGTTTTTTTTTGGGATATATTTTAAGCATGTTTTTAATCTGAGCAGTCTGTCTTTATTGTACAAAAACTGTACAAATGCTATTTATACAAGCATCTGCGAGGCTGTATAAAATTATATTAAAATCATATTAAATGCAAAAATAGTGTCTGAGAACCTTCGTTTGATCACACTGTCAATTTCATAAGCTTGAAATTTATTGAATAATTCCTAGTTATAAAATTATAGTTTTATTAAAGTACGTTACATAATAATATAGCTGTAAAAGCTCTAAATTTTGCATTTCAATAGACCATTTCCGAGTTCTGGTATTCAGATTCATCAGTTGTTGTTTGTCCGCCCTACGTCACAAACGTGTCCGCCCCATGTGATCAACTTCATGACGTTTTAGGCTCTATGACGTGCTGTCTTCTATACTGTGACGTATTTCAAAGTAGTCTGGTAAATCCTAGGTCGGATATGGTCTATTAAAGTTTTAATGATCAAAATTATTTTTCCTAATGAGAAACATCGGTCGGTTATCTCCCTGTACAAAGTTAGTTTTGTATGGTACAATGTGCAGATAATTTTAATTAGCATATCAGTAGCCTATTTTGATATTTAAATTAAAATTATCTCCACTTTAACTATATATAACTAACTTGGTACAGGGAGATAAACGACCGATGTTTCATATTTCTCCAAAGAAATTGCTGTCTCTCAAGAAATTGATGTACGAAATTGTTGTTATACCTCAGCAAATGAAAATACCGAAACAAAAAAGTAAAAAGGGGAAAATTCTAAAATCAAAAATCAAAATGGAGAGGTATCATCATCAAACCTTCATTAAAGGAAGTTTGCTACTCATGATTTGGTATTTTTGTCAGATGCTGAACATTTTAGCACGTTATGGTTCTTTCTATCTTTTGGGTTGATGATCGAAATCCGAATTTTGCTGGTGGTAATACCATTCATCTAATATGAAGATTAGGGGCGAGTTCAAATTTGCGACAAGATCATTTTTATGGCGTAAATTTGCATATATATATATTTATTCTGTAAAACATTGAGGTTATAACATTCCATAATTACTAAGTGTAGGCTTTTATGGGTTAATGAAATGGATTTGGAAGGCGTCCGAATTACCATGTGTTTTTTTCACTAAATTTGGAAAAAAAACTTTCCAAAAGTTTCCCAATCTGATTAAAATTATATTTACACTAATTATTGAAATAAAAAATAATAGTAAAATGTATCCACTGCTAAAGATCCTAGAAAGATTTGGGATTTATTAAAACAGAAATAAAGGAAGTAACATTGACGTATTGTAAAAATAAGGCAAAAAAATGGCGAAATGAAATGTGTATGCTTGAATCGAGACTTAGAAGACTGAATGAAATTTACGACAAGGAGACTTGCTTAAGGAATGAAGATAATGTTTTATATATATCAAATAAAATTGATGAAACTGAAGAAAAACTTGGGAAATTTTATGATGAAAAAATAAAAGGGGCTAAAATCAGATCTAGGGTAAAATGGATAGAAGAAGGGGAAAAAATCAAAATATTTGTTAGGCTTAGAAAAATCAAGACAAACAAAGAAAAATATTACTGCTTTGAAAAATGTAAATGGTAAAGTAGAGATAGATCAAGGTAAAATACTTGATATTGAGAGAACTTATTATTTGAAACTTTATACTTCAAAAAATCCAAATAAAGAATAAATTGACGAATATATTGAAAAAACAAAAATAGATAATGTGCTTGCTGAAAATGAGGTAAAACAGAAGAAGGAAAATTAACAGATGAGGAATGTACAAAAACTGTTTTTGGTATGAAACTTAATAAATCACCAGGAATTGATGGGCTCACAGTAGAATTTTACAGAACATTCTGAACACATTTGAAACAAATTGTTGTTAATGGTTTTAATTGTTGTTATGAAAAGGGGGGACTTACTGATTTACAGAAACTTGGCTTGGTAACTTTAATCTACAAAAAAGGTGATTCATTGAATTTAGAAACTACCGTCCCATAACTCTACTTAATGTAGATACAAAAATCATTGCTTATACTTTAGCACAAATAATCAAACCAATACGTCATAAAATTATTCACAGTGACCAAAATGGATATATTACAAACAGATATATCGGGTTTAATATCAGGCAGATACAAAATATCATTGATTATGCAGATAAATTTAATGTAGAAGGTGCAATTCTTTTCCTTGATTTTTTTAAAGCTTTTGATTCTTTAGAATGGGACTTTATGTACAAATCTCTTTTAAAATTGGCTTTAAAACTTTTATCATTAAATGGTTACAAACTTTGTATACTAATATTAAAGGATGCATTCAGAGAATTGGATGGAATTCTTCACCATTTTCTATTTCTAGAAGCATTCGCCAAGGATGTCCAGTTAGCACTTTAATCTTCGTTATAGCAGTAGAAATTTTGGCATGTAGGATAAGACAAGATAACAACATTAAAGGAATTCAAATAAAAATAATAATTTCAATACAACTATGCCAGAATTCTACAAAAAAATTGTTGACGTATGGATAAAACATAAATTGGCACCCAATAAAAATAACCCAGAAAAATAATAGAGAAATTGGGAAACAAATAATTTGGGGAAACAAATTCATAAAATTTCAGGGGAAAAGTTTAATTTATAACAATTGGATAAACGATGATATTATCTATATTAATGATTTACTTAATGACCAGGGGGATTTCTCACAAAATATTTTACTTAGTCATTTATCTTCAAAAAGTAACTGGTTTTCAGAATATTCTAAATTAATAATAGCTATACCAAACGATTGGCTACCCAAACTCAAACATCAAAACTCGTTAACACTAAAATTAAAAAGTTCACAAATCCAAATATGTGATATACAAGGAAAAAATACTTATTGCAAGATTTATCGTCTAAACAAATATATACATTACTTGTGGCACGTGTCTATAAAACCAGTTGGATTTTCAAAATGGGAACCTATTTGGAAGATAGTGACTTATACAGTAAGATCAAAAATAATCCGGAGATGATAAATTCAGCGACATTTCCCGCTTTTTTTCATCTCAGCGACATTATCACTTCAGCGACTAAAAGCATATTAATTTAGTGACATTTTATTTTATAAATTCAGCGATATTTACCTGTAAAACCGGTAGGTGAAGTAGGATTTTTTGCAGGATATATATTATTTAAAGTCACAAATTTATTGTTCATTTTGCATGTTAAAATTACAGTTGTTGAGACTGTAGAATTTTATATCTCTGTATTTTTCTGTATTCACACTTATTCATGTACATATAGAATCATCAGATCTTTGAGGTTTGCTTAACATTGTGCCGGAGTTTTTAATGCACAGATCTCAAAAGATAGGTGGCCATGTAAGATTTGTTAGGCGTGTACTTGAACCCATCCAATAGGCTTTCTTTACTTCCAGCTAGGTTATTTGTTTTTCGTCAAATAAAAAAATATAGTCTACAGTTTTCATGTGGCACATGTTATTGGACACTTCACGTCAATCTTTAGCTTGTTTCTATTAGAAAATATCTGTAAGTTTTTTTTCTTTTTAATGGGCTAGGAATACAGTTAATTCTCAGTCCCACTAATTAGTATTGAGGCACTGATTTGCGCTTTCAACTAAACAAGAGTTCCTACCAAGACAGTCCCGTAATCATTGACGTTAAACTAATACCTTCGAGAACAACCTCTAACTGGTACTGGTACTGAAAATTTCCATCAATGTATATTTAATTTATTTCTTTATATTAGGTTATATTTTATAATTTTATTTGATTTATTTAAAATTCAGCGTCGCTGAATTTATATATTATTCATAGAAAAAACGTCGCTGAAATGATAAACGGAATTACTCAAAAAATGTCGCTGAAGTGATAGTCGCTGAAATGATAATGTCGCTGAATTTATACGCACCCAAATAATCTACTTCTTAATTATAGATTTATAAAAGAAAATAAATTAAAGATGTTTAAATGGAAGCTGTTGCATTATATTTTACCTTGTAAACAGCTATTGGCAATATGGCGGTTATCTGACTCTGCGCTATGTACTTTATGTAATGAGGTAAAAAATTATGAACACTTTTTCATACATTGCAAATATTTGAATATATTCTGGGAAAAATTAAACTTTTATTCAGTAGCCATAAAATAGATAATTATGTCATTAATTTGAAAACAATTGTGTTTGGTTACAAGATAAATGAAGAAAATTATAATGGATTGAACTTAATCCTTACACTTATATTGTTCAGTCTATATGTCAAAAAAGAAATCCAAATAATTAGATGTTTTCTATTTATTTGATTTTTTTTTTAAAGATGTGACGATTTCGATTTTAAAACATTAAAGGCTGATTACTGTCTTAAGAAAACAGAATTATTTTCAAAAAAAGTAACATTTACACATAAAAAATGATTTTCTATCTCATAGATATATAAATTGTAACGATAAGGTTAATGTAATATGATTGTTCTATATACTTTACATTATATTACAATTTATAGGAGATCGCTGTACCCTATAAATGTCTGTTAACAGCATTATAGTGCAATACAGAATTTTGTTTTGTGTTAAGAAAAATTACATTCATGGTAGATCTAACAACATTACATTCTATTTTTTGTTCCGATGACCTTTCGAAATCCTTAGGTTTTACCCTAAGTCTAGTGCTACCAAAATCCTGGAAGATCCAATCTTACTGTTTGATTCGAAAGGTCGTCAGAACAGAAAGTAGAATGAGATGTTGTTTGATCTACTATGCAGTGGGTCCATTAAGGAACAATTGGTAGATCTAATTTTGATTTTTATATGACGTCTCCTAAACGTTTTGTGTCCAAACCCGTGGTAAAATCGTCACATATCACAAGTTAATATGCAAATGGAAATATAAATAAAGGAGCCCATAAATATTAATACTTTCAGTTTTGTATTGTTAATTAGCTTTCAAGTCTGATAAGAATACTTGATTCAAAAATGCCATCAAAGTTCTATATATACATATTCAATTCACAAAGTATGTTCCATTGATGGAATGGCAATTGTTTGCCTTTACCTAAGGGTGCTTCAATTAATTTTTTTACCTATTAGAATCGAAATAATTCCTGTAAGTTTGAATATATACTATCGCTCAGGGTAAAATATTCTACATAAAGGGCCAACCCGTGGTAAAATCAGTATATATTCAAACTCCAAGGAATTATTTCTTAATTAGATTGAAGGTTCCCTTTAATTATTTAAGAATCGACTAAATATACAATTTGTAACCAAAACTTACAGGTCAGGATAGTAAAGCCTCGCAAAAATGCAAAACAATTTTTTCAAATTAGAATCTTAGAAAAAAAACAAAATTTTACAAATAAACGCTAGTCTTAAAATAACTAAATACCGAAGTTACTGTGAATTTATTTTCTGCATATGCGCATTTCGACAACTTATGTCTCTTCAGTGCAGATAAAATCTAAAAGTTTGGAAGACCATAAATTCAAAAGATGTTTAAAATTTAATAGAGAACAAATAACCAATAAGATCTAAATGTAAAGCCAAAATCAGCTAAGGACAGAGCTTTGCATGAAGGAGATACTCCTTAGCTTTCAACATAATTTACAAAAATTTAGATATTGTAAGGTTCCAAATAGAATCGGCTTTCGGGTCAGCACCGAAGTACTGACTACTGAGCTGGTGAATACCCTCGGGGACTAAAGTCCACCAGCAGTGGCATCGACCCAGCGGTAACAAATAACAAAATATCGAAGTTACTGTGAATTTAGAAATGACGTACTTAACATTGACAAAACCCTAATTCTGTGGCAAAATACAAACCTAAAATTGTTACATTTCGAAATTTTTGCTTGATCGGCAACTTTTTTTCCGGTCAAACCTACAATTTATTCATAAAGGATTGTCCATCAATTTTTCAACCTTTCACGTAACAACAACCATAATCAATTTTGATATCAATATATCAAAATTATCTCATCCATAGTGTTTTGAACCAAAACATCTTACGAAAATACGGCTTCAAACCATATTTTTTTAAAATAAAGGCAATGTTTAACTTTTGGCGGACTGTATAAAATAAACACGAACTACTAGTTTGCAGACGATTTGGGAAATTGATACTCTACAGGGTGAATAATTTCTAGTCTTACTCACGTGATTTTAAAGGCATAAAAGGCACACAAGAAATCCTTGAACCACCTTCCTCTATGCACATTTCATCTTTGTTACAGTTGTGGTTTTTACAGCTGCCAGCTAACTTCTTTAAAATCAAAATCGTAAAAAAAATACATTAAACCATGCTTAGATATTGCCAACACAATAACTGAATTAAAGCTAGTCATCAACTATATACAACACCTTCCACTAAGTTTCACGATCTTGTGGACCGCTATGAGATATCTGTTTCCCAGATGACAACAGATCTTTCTCTTTGCCACTAAAGTTTGATTTTCCTCTACCGGATTTGACTTTACAACCGGAGTTAACATGCTCAACACGGCAGGTGTCTTATAAGAAGCAGGAGATGCTTACTCTACCGGTGCACCTGATCTCACCCATGGTTTTTATTGGGTCCGTGTTGTTCATTTTTGTTTATGTACGCGTCCTCATTTTCTTTTCTGTGCCGTGCTCATGTTATGTCTTCGTTTCTTCGTTTTTCCGACGTTGCCATTGTCCTTGGATTGTTCTTTTTAGACTGACGGTTCGTTTGTCACTTACCTTTCACCGAACAATAAAGAAAAAGTAACAAAATATCGAAGTTACTGTAAATTTTGTTGCTGTATATGACCATTTCAACGGGTTTTTCTCTTAAGTGCAGATCACTCAGAATATTTGGAGGAAATTAAAACAAAATTTTTTAAAATCAGATAGAGCCCAAATGACTAAAATAGTTATAAACTGAAAGCCAAAATCAGCTTAGACAGAG
Source organism: Modiolus philippinarum (assembly GCA_002080025.1). Lineage (NCBI taxonomy): Eukaryota > Metazoa > Mollusca > Bivalvia > Mytilida > Modiolidae > Modiolus > Modiolus philippinarum. The sequence goes on from MJUU01000903.1 coordinate 28,606, forward strand.
GTATCAAAGTTTAAGAATTTGCTTTTGCAAATCGATATTCAGGTCAGCACCGAAGTACTAACTACTGGGTTCTCATATTTTGGGATTTCTGTCAGATTTTCGGAATCCTCTGGTTTTATCCATTTAAAAGCATTATAATTTTTGCCAATGGACCCCTTATTTTTTCCCATAATTTCATTTTATACATCTTTATAAGCATTCTGTAAAAAATTCATTAAATTTCATTTTTTTTCTGTCACATTCATTCGTGGTCAAAATTTACTAATGTTAATCCTATGAAAAATCAGAGGAGTCCAGTTTCCCGCCAAATTTTCAATCACTTAAATCTCAAAAACGAGATCATCAACCTATTAATTTTTTTTCACTTAAATTACTTCTTTTTTAATTTTTAACAAAAAATCCCATTTATTTGAAATTCTATTTATTTTCACATAGAGTGGCAAACCACTTACATGTAATACCCTCGAAGGCTAACAGTCCACCAGCAGGGTCATCGGCCAAGTGTTAATAAATAACAAATTACCGAAATTAATGTAAATTTAATTTCTTCATATGGCCATTTCGAGAACATATGTATATATTACGAGCGTGTAAAAACGTGACTCGCAGACTACATATTCAATTTAATTAATGGTATCCAATTTGTACATGTACAAGAGGATAACAGCAAACACCTACAATGGCCAGGAACTACAATCACATGCCACAATTTACAAGCAAACTGCACTAGAAAAAACAATAAAAATGAAACAATAAACAATGAAAACAAGAGACAAACATAAATAACGATAGAAACTCGGGATAGCCGGACTTGGTACCGGCACTACTAAAAGACAGTGGTAGGGTTAAACCACATATTTATACTCTAGGGTAAGACCGGAATAAGTCTTAGTTTACTACGATTTTTTAAATTTTAATATTTACAGCATTTGTTCATACATAATAAAATACCGAAGTTACTGTAAATTTATTTTCTGCATATGCGCATTTCGAAAACTTATGTCTCATCAGTGCAGATCAAACCAAAACATTTGGAAGTCCATTAACCGAGAACCATGTTAAAGCTGATAGAGAACAATTAACCGAAAGGGTTTAAATAGAAAAGCCAAAATTCAGCTAAGGACAGAGTTATGCATAAATGAGATGTATTCCTTAGTTTTAAACAAAATTTTGCAAAATTTAGATAATGCAAGTTTCAGTACAATCGATTTTCGGGTCAGCACCGAAGTACTGACTACTGGGTTGGTGAATACCCTCGGGGACTATGGAAGCATTATGAATGTATTTTTCTGTAAAATTTTCTTTATCGCTAATAAAATCTATTTTCCGGTGGATTTGCACCCTCTTTGTCTTTATGCCCTTTGGATTTCAACTCTTGAAAATTCTGTTGAATAATTTTGCTATCCCCCTTATCTATAACTCCCGCAATTTGCTCATTTAAAAATGACTAACTGCAAGTATCCATTCATCCTTGTGGATACATTCAAACATCATAGTTCATATCTTCATAATACAACATTATTTACATAATTCCCATACAGCAGCTCGCCGTTGATGAATTTTAATCATTTAAAAAACTTATAATATCCTTCATATAGAATTTGACATATGTTGATGACTGACTCCGGTAGGTCAATACATCTTTTATATGCACAATTTAAATTCACAGTAATTTCGGTATTTAGTTATTTGTTACCACTGGGTCGATGGCACTGCTGGTGGACTGTTAGTCCCCGAGGGTATTCACCAGCTCAGTAGTCAGTACTTCGGTACTGACCCGAAAGCCGATTCTATTTGGAACCTAACAATATCTAATTTTTTTTGTAAATTGTGTTGAAAACTAAGGAGTATCTCCCTCATGCAAAGATCTGTCCTTAGCTGATTTTAGCTTTACTTTTAGATCATATTGGTTATTTGTTCTCTATCAGTTTTAAACATCTTTGAGTTTATGGTCTTCCAAACGTTTAGATTCTATCTGCACTGATGAGACATAATTTGTCGAAATGCGCATATGTAGAATTTAAATTCACAGTAATTTCGGTATTTAGTTATTTATAGACGCTCCGTGAAAACCATGAAGGCCTTACTGCCCTGGCTGAATGTCCTATTACATTATTTAATGTTTTCTTATTTCTTTCAATACGATAACTTTATAATTTTGACAATGCATCTTGAAATTGTTTAATACGATGATACCGGTTAATACGTTTTTTAATTGCTAAAAATAATTGGTTGTCTCTTTTTTCTCTTGAATGAAAAGCTTTTTTTATCATATATTTTTTTTTAAAAGCTGGTATAATATCTTGCTATTTATGTTTCCTGGTCTAGCCTACTATATAAGGCCATGGCGAAAAAACCCTTTAGGCAAATCTGATCTCAAGGATTGTGGCAATAACTTGCGATCATTTTTTGAAGATTCCTTTGTTTTGAATTTTGTATTTGAAATATCTTTTCAGTTTTGGATGACATATTTTTTTATCTTGGCCCGTGTTTTTAGGTATGGGAAAACCGGTTATGTTTGTGGTGGAGAAATTAACAGCTGTAGTATTTGTATTAACCATGCGTCTTTTGGCCTATGAGGAGTTATCTGAATTAGCTGACACTGAAACTGCAAGTGTTGAAGTAATCTCTGAATGAGAGAGAGTTGGGGATAGGCATAAGCAAACATGCCCTCCAATGGAAGTGACAGGGCAGTGTAAATGATTTGGGATCCCTAATACATGAGCAAAAGACACGTGCCTTTTGCTTTGGGACTATGACAAACAAGTCTATCAGAGGTTTTCCCATAAATTGAAAATTTTGTTTAATATTGCTTGACATAGAGACTATTCTGTTGACTGTATCTTTATTCGATTGAGACTGTCTGCGAGAAAATCAGCAGCCTTCAAAACTATTTCGTCAAGAATTGATTAATTCCAAAGTTTCCATGTCTGGTGATATACTTGTAAAAACCAAGTCACCTATATGGTAATATTGCACTGCAGTAGTATAATTGTCCGGCCTGGTCAAAACAACTTTGTTCTTTAGTGGAGGAAGATAGTGTTGTATTGTCAATTTGATCACCTCATGCTGTGAATTGTTTATGTGCCACACTTTCTTTTCCTTTGGCAATAGACCCTGCATTGTATAATTCCTTATGTGTCAGCCCAATCCCGAGAGACTTGCATCTGTCGCCTCTGATTGCTGAGGTGTAAACATGCAAAACATTTGTTTTGCATTTCAACCAAATACTTTTAGATCTGATGCCCAGGGAATGTTATTCTCTTACTTATTTTGGATGACTCTATTGTTGTACATGTAATTCAGGACACTGATTTGGTCGCATGCACAATGTCCCGTAAGGCGACAGATCCAGATACAAGGCTATGATCCGTACTATTTATAGATAATATTTTGCTGTTATTGCCCTTTCAAAACACCTGTTATTGATCAAACATTCTCACCTTTCCTCCGTCGGAAATTTTTCTCTATGTTTAGTTTGTAATTCAAATGAAATAAAAGGGACAACAGGAAACACCTTCAATGACTGCTAGGGAACTACACAGGAAAAACACAAAATAGACAAAAGACAAACATAAACAACGATAGGAACTCGGGACAGCCGGAATTGGTACCGGCACTAGCAAAAGCCATCGGTAGGGTTACACCGGTTTATGGGTACCCAAACCTCCCCTTTATTTGTCCCGTTTCCCTATACTTTAGTAAACATACGAATAAAACCCAATACAGGTAAACTACTNCGCTAAACTGTCGGCTAGCTAAAGGAGTCTAGTCTGCTGGTAAAACACTGTGGCACTATGGAAGAAAAATCAAACTCAAAACTTCCCGCAGGATTTGGTCAAATCTTGTCTTGGGTTCAGATCTGACTTTTCAGTTTATTATAAAGCCAAGTAGAACAAGGAGATTCAAAATTGTCTTTCGATTCTGAATAAGTAGCTTTTTTCTTTATTTACAGCCAACGAATCGTCCAAATAGCTTGCTATTCCTATGCTCTGTTTTCTTAAATCGGCTTCTTGTACCGAGATGATTTTTGTAAATACCCTTGGAGAACTTGCTGGTCCTAATAAAAGAGCTTTGAATTGGTACCAGGTGCCCTGAACACAAAATCGAAAATAATTCCGATGTTATTTTTAATCTTGGGATATGATGATTTGTCTTATTAATCTGGTTTTATACCCCCAAAATCATTGTTTTACTAAACACAATACTCCAGATATTGTAAACATTTTGAAATGCTGTTTTCGAAGATACCGATGTGATATTTTAAGTTTATCAAAAGGTCTCAATTCCCCGTTTTTTCCGGTGCTAGAAAGAGTGCTGAAAAACCGCATCGCGTTTCCCTTTTTGGTACAATTGCTATAGAAATTTTGTCTTTACGTCTGTTTCTAAAACCCAAAATTATCTATATTTACATTTGTCTGTTTTTACTCTCAAAAAAGATGGTTTTTGTCAAAATTCTAATTTGCACCTTCCCAGGTTTGATGAAAGAACAAATTTATCTGTTGTTATTTTCTCCCCTTGGGAGAAAAAAGAGACAGACGACCTTACACTGATATCTTCGGAAACATCATTTATTACTCAAATCTATTGAACAGGTTGGGCGCGGCTTAATTGTCTCTGTCTGGTAGGTTAAATTAAAACGAATAATCCCGTTTTAATTGACCCGTGACCAATTAGGTCAATTAAATAGAGTAATAATTGCTCACCATGGCAGAGTCATTGTCTTTTTCCAGTCCTAAAGGTTGAACTATTATTCTGGTTTTCATCATATTTGTTTTTCTTTGCTTGCCCCTGACAGAAGTTTTTTTTGTTCTTTTTGTTCACGTTACTTTCATATCTTGTTGGTTTTAGGATACGAAAAGATCGAGAAAAATTTGGATCTTTTAACAAGAATGACGGATTATTCTTATTTGTCCTTTTCCTATCTAGGTTTCTTTTGCCCTGAAGCTGTAGTTTCAGGATCTTTCTTCTTGTTTTTGCTGTCTATTTTGTCAAAAGAAGGTAGTAAGTCATACAAAGTTTTGCTTTCCATCAGAATATCTTCCTTTTTGTCTCCAAACACTCCCTTGCTAGGCAAGAGCAAATTTGCAATTTCCTATTATCTTGCATGGTAGATAGTGATGTGTCAGTCATGGCGAGCTGTCTCCTAATAATGTGGTGGGATGCCCAACAGATCCAAAACACTATAAGTTGTCAGAGCAAAAATGTTTCTGATATGTTGAATTATTTTGACTTTATCTTACTGATCATCATTGAAGGTAGAACGGACGTTTAAAACGGTTCACCATTCACCATTGACAAAAAATAGAATTCACCTTTAGGAAAGTGGGCGAAATGATTTTAGTTGTGTGATAATAGTAAATTTTGATCAAATGTACCACTTTAATTGGGTAGCCATGTACAATATTAAACTTCTTTAAAGCAAACTCCAGTTCTATTAAGGGGAGATAATTTGTAAAGAATTCACAGGAAAAAATCAGTTTTTCGCCATTTTACTCAAAAAATACTTCAGTGACCCCCATTTTTTTCTTTCAATTTGAAGGCAATCAATATTAGCTTTTCATTCTCTATATTTGAAAAGAAATCTTTCAGAGGTATCTTACATAAATTAAAGTTTTGTTAAAATTTGAAAATTTTCCTATCATTTCATCCAAAATAGCAGATTTTTACATGAACGATTTGACGATTTTATAGCCCGTGACCCGGAATTTTTATTTTATTTTAATGTGGAAATCATGAAAATATTGAGTTTTTCCCCTGAAAACTTCTTTGGAGTTTCCTTACTATTTTTTTTCCAAACCGAAAGTCCAAAATTTGGAACCTTGACCATTAATCCTAAATGACATATGGTACATCCAAAAATGGCAAGGTCCTATCTGACAGTTTCAGGCCCGTACCACCTGAAATGTTCAATCAAATTACAAATGCTTTGTTATATATATAAGTTTGCAATAATGCCTAGGTTCGTGGCCTGTTGTCCACGGTACATGTATGTAAATTTTTGCAACCACTTTTATGCTTGTGAAAAAAGACATTTGCCAGTTTTATATACATTACCCTTTTGTCATATGTCTTTGTAGAAATTTCTTTAATGTCATCTAAACTTTGGAATTCAAGAAACTTCTCTATATCGTCGTCCACAGAAAAATATTTCTCAGTTTCCTCTGCAAAAGCTATCATACTGAGCTGTTTTTTCATTTATGAATTTTAATGGAAGATTTTTTAGTTATTTTTTCGTAAGAGAATTTGAACAAACCAGATCAAGGATTTTTTTGGTTTTATAATGTAGCTCGTCACAGAATCACACAGTCTGATTCTTCAAAAACTGAGCTTTCTCTTTGTGCCTGTTGTAAGGAAATAATATCAAAATTGTCCCAATGCAGACTTCACTAATTCTAGTTTGACTTTTCTCCATTTACTCTCCGAAATCTGAATGAGTCACTGTGACTTTGACTCTCTAGAGTTGACTGTCTCGTCATTACACAATTTTCTGCTTCACTTCGTGTAAGAGTCCGTTTTTCATACAAAAAATACGTGGCGATGACACAAAAATTAGAAAGCATGCAGATAAAGCGAAGTCACAGGTGACTAGGCTAGATAACCCTGTTTTTCTTTTTTTTGTTTTTTTTTTTTTGGCTTCCGGGGTGAGCTTAGAAAGAATTCCTAGATGTATTAGGTCGATGCCTAGCGTATAAAAGTAAAATGTGTTTGACATTAAATTGATTTAAACTTTAAGTTTTGCTGTGTCAATTTTGACTGAGCATGAGTGTTCTGAACAGTGTTAAAAATATAATTGAAGTTTGCTAAGTATTCAACATTGTTACAAAAATGAGTGGTTAATTTTTCAACTAAAAATTTGAAAAATACAAATAATATCAAATAAATAAAAGATATATTAAAATTTACTTTTCATGTTCTTCGAAGATGCGCATTCGATACGTATTACGTGTGAACGCAACGTTACTGACACGTTTTGAATAAAGTAATTACTGTTACGCATTGAATGCGAATCAATTCGAATTAAGTGTGAACGCAGCATAAGAATCAATAAAGTTATTGAATACGGGACTTTGAGATAGGAACGTGTAATTGAAAGCGAAAAGAATGCAGGAATGGCTTGATTCTTAACCTACTGAAATAAATTTATACCACCTAAAACGATTTATTTATGAAATTGAAGTACATGTATACATATAATTTTTCCTACATTTCAGTTCTGTAACTACATTTTCAATTAACGCAAAATAAAATAAATAACCCGAAACGCTACAGATATATTTAATTTCGATCACCCTTAGATCAACAGTGTTAATCAATTACTCTCAATGTATTGATGTATTGATTTTTCGTATAGTAGAACGTTTTCCGGAGACAATCACGACTCAAAAGTCCCGTATTCTTTGCTACAAGCTTTCTCCATTTAAATTATTTGAAAATTATCTCTCCCCTTGCAAAAGTATTACTTATATATCTGCTACATCACAAATTGGAATCTAGTATGATTGAGAATCCTCATACTAGTATAAATTGGAATTTCAATTTTTACTGGGAGAGTGGGAATATTGTCGATTCTACTAAGTTTCTAGATCACACTTTGTTGTCGTCGTTTCGACAGCTAAAGGCCCCTTATAACATCATATTTATCTGCAAAAATTATGACATCAGTTGATTTAAGTAGTAGGCATAGATAGTTCCAAGGTCAATCCAACATACACAGTTGCTACTCTTGTCTAAAGAGATATTGCAGAACCATAAATCTGTTTTGCTTTCCTTGGGATTTCGACCAAGGAAGAGTACACTGATATCCCGTCTTTAAACTGATTACCAACATTACAATAATTCCCATACAGACAAAAAAATGAACTAATAAAGGGATATGGAAAAAATGTACATGGGACAAAATCCCTATCAATACATGGGAAGATTAACCAAATGGAACAACGCTTTCATTGTTGTTCTTTATCTTGAAGTCACCATGATGCCTTCAACAAAGAGCAAACACTCTTACATGTATCCATTTTGTCATTGGGTCGTCAACAAGCATAACATTTCGGGCAAAGTATTCTTACAAACACTGTCATCCGTTGCCCGACAAAGGGACCAATAGACAATACAATATATAAGCGATGACAGGGCACTCATCGAGTTGATCTTCAGAAAACTTGGCAAGTAAAACCTATTTATAAATGGCAAAATACCGAAGTTACTGTAAATTTAGTTTCTGCATATGCGCATTTCGACAACTAATGTCTCTTCAGTGCAGATCAAATAAACAATTTTGGAAATCCATCAACCGAATTATGCTTAAAAGCTAATAGAGAACAAATGACCAAAATCATCTACAATGAAAGGCCAAAATCAGCTAAGGACAGTGATATGCATACATGAGGGAAATTCTCCTCGGTTTTATACATTTTTTTCTAAAAGGATGGGTTGCATTAAGGCCTTAAATTGGCCCACTGATTTGCAAAAAAATAAAGTTATTAAAATCATAAACTATTTGATACCTTTCAACACCATAACATTTGTAGTTTTTAACCATATGTGTATTTTTCAAAACATTGCTTCATTCCACTGAAATTAGCCTATTTCTAATACCCCTCTCGATGGCAATTAACATTAACCCTATGGAAAAATAGTCAACATGGGGTATATTCAAACTATATAGAAACATTACTGTTCGGAAACGACGACTACAATGATAATTTAAACTCAAAAATTTTCAAGTACGTTCGTCAAACTAAGCGGTTTTAATTAAATGGTATAGTACTGTAAATTAATAAGAAGTATCAACCTTTTTGCTTGTGTTTTCTTGTTTCTCTTTATATATTGTAACAATATTTATATAATGTGCCTTGCTGTTATATGTACAATATATCTATGTAAGGAGGGGACTTTAAATAAGTTGTGACAACTTGTTGCCCAATCCTTTTGTCACTTTTTGGCAATAAAATATTACAACAACAACAATATTCAAACTACATTTTGACCCTGCCTTGCATTCGGAACCAAGCTAATAATTTTACAAGAGATTGCTTTTTAAATAAGTACTAAGCATGCAGAATGCTAAGCTGGTTCCGCGTGCAAGTCATAGAAGGGTCATTCTCTGACAACTTTAACAAACTGTAATAATTTAAGTGAAAAAATATTGAAATTTGTTTTTTATCGTTTTTCATTTTTTCTTTTTGTTTTGTGTAAAGCAGGCATTGTAGAAACATTACAAAATGGTTGGCAAGCTATTCTTGCAAGCATTTTCTATTTTTTCTCGATTTTCGATGGACATGAAAATGTGTCTACCGTTAGTAGTTAAAATGGGAAAAAGCCGTAGGTTTTTGAAAACATGTTTTCAAAAACCTACGGCTTTTTTCCCATATTAACTACTACCTACGGGACTATAGAAAAAAACAAACATGTAAGATTTGTTATTCACTACAGTTGAGACGGGTAAAACGGGCTAGATTTTTAATGAGGTCTTAGTTCACTCACATTTTTTACGTTGCTTGCGGTTTAAGCATCTCATAAGTAAAACAAAAATCTTATAGGTTTTACTCTTTTTCCAACGCTCAAGACTCTTGTTTAACCTGTTTAAGACACTGCTTATAAACTCTATCATTTTTATATAAGAAAGAAAAATAATAATCCAGTAATAAAAAAATGTTTAGAGGAACACAGTTTTGTGATAGATATGAGTATTGTAACTTTTTACTAGATACTCCTATAGTGTCTCCACCAAATGGACAAGCATATGTCAAAACGGATTACAAATTTATCATAAACGATAGGGCTTCGTTTTATGACTGGCACAATTGGTATTTTTTAATTAAGTTCAAAGTAGATAAACTAGCTGACGGAGCAGCACCAGATGATAACACAATATCCGTTATTTCAGATGTAACAAATTTTCTTAGTCAAATGACAGTCTACCAAAACGGAAAAATAGTGTACACTTGCAATAATTTATCTCTAGCAAACCACGTCAAATCATTGCTTACGCTTTCAGACGGATATGTGAATAGTGTAGGTAAAAACAGCTTTATTTACCCTGATAATGCTAATGTTGCAACTACTGATGATAATAAAGGGTTTAAGGCGAGAACAGCTTTAACAAACGCACGAGCAGAAGTAACAGCAGAAATACCACTAAATAGATTTTCGTTCTTCGCCTCGTTAGAACAAAATCTTTTACCCCCGGCACAGATGGGAAAAACAGTAATAATAAACAACGATGATTATTTGTTATACAAGAAAGATGGTGCTGATGACGGTAGAGTTGTAATTACACATTTTTAACTTTGGATTCCTAGACTAAAATTAAATTCTGTTGGTTTAACGGGTGTGTTACAAAATTACATGAAACCAAGACGGTGGACATATCTAAGAGAATCTATTAACACTAATATCTCAAGTCAATCTGTTGAAGGGTCGTTTCGTATTACAACAAGAATAAAACACCCGAAACATGTTATTGTGTTCTTACAAAGGAGTAACAAACATAATGATCAGCTACTAAATCCTCTGCTACTTGATACATTCAAATTAAACGCAGCAGATGCAAATTGTACCCTCCTGACAGCAAGATTAGAGGTTGGCGCCGGCACGTTTTACCCGGAAACAGGATATAGTTCGAATCAAATCAGCAGAATCTTCAGAGATGCCTGTAATTTTAAGCCTAACGCAAGCAACGACTATGACACCTGGAACATGCTTACCCTTAGCAACTTCGGCTCCTTGTATGGATTAATCTATTTTGATTTGACTTACGCAGACGAATCGGTGAGTATGGACAATACATCTTTGACGTTACATTACAGACTGGATCAGGCTCCAGCCGCTGCCTACCGAATCTTTGCCCTTGTACTGAACGAAGAGGATATAATTCTAGACACGGTCGGAAACGACATAATAATTATCTAGACTTAATAAAAATGAGTACCGCAGGTAGTAAATACGTTAACTATAGTCTTGGTTTATCCGAAGGTCAGAGAAAGAATTTAGCTAAAGCATACAAAAACACATCTTGTCTAACATTAAGACTAACAAACAACCAATTAACAGGTGATATGCCGCTAGCGCTAACACAAACACAAATAAATAAAAAACAGAAAGCAAAGGCCTCTGGTACTGGTACAGACCTAAAAATTAGCAAGACACAAATGTCGAAGCAGTCACAAAACGGAGGTTTTCTTGGAACAATTGCTAAACTTGCACTTCCGGTAATAAAAACAGTGGCATCCAAACTATTACCTGCCCTTGGCATCGGAGCGTTCTCCGCTCTAGCTGAAACCGGGGTGAAAAAGGTGTTTGGTTCAGGCATAACAGCAGACGTACCAAATGATAAAGTTAACACATTATTACGTAAACCCTACGTTGACCACCTAACAAAAACAGATAAAGAGCAATTAGAAACAGCACTCAAACAAAAAACAGGAACTGGTCTTAGAATCACAAAAAGACAACAGACCGGTGGATTCCTCGGTGTGTTAGCCAGTTTAGCAGTGCCGTTACTAACCGGTTTATTAGGCAAATGACTACAAGTTGAACGCCCGGGCAAAGGACTACAAGTAGACAGCGTACGCAGACCCTACGTCATGCAAAAAAGTGCCTACGGCAGACGCTTGAACCGCTAACTAACTTTGATATTTTAGACTGGGTTGATAAACTACGTATTACCTCTTTCAGAGGAGTCTACAGCAGACACAATCTACCACTAAAACGAAACAAGAATGAGTGCGGCGTCCTTAATTTGGACGATAAAAGTGGTGCCGGTACTCATTGGGTGTGTTGGGACTTCCGTGACAAAAGAAATATTTACTTTGATAGTTATGGTCTTCCACCACCACAAGAATTTATTGACTATATAAAGGGTAAATACAGACGTAACACAGTTCAGTACCAACACAAACTAAGTGTTCTATGTGGCTACTTCTGTCTATTCTATCTACGAGAAGCACAAGAGAAAGGCATCTACGATATAATGTACAAAGACCTTAGTGCCCGCGGCAGTGCGA
>MJUU01000904.1:0-33827 GCA_002080025.1 Modiolus philippinarum
ACTGTTACCAGAATTCAAATCCGAGTGTTCGATAGGTTCAGGTTTGATGTGTTTTCGGATCTGAAGGATTTCAGACTCGTCAAAACGCATCGTTCAAGATATTACTTCGTTTCATGTAAACAGGAACATATTTGGAATGTTGTCATAAAAAATAGTGTTCCGAATGAGAATATGTTACACTGTAGTTGTGTCCCTTGACAGTTTCGCATTGTTTACGACTAAATTGTGCATATTAAAAAAATAATAATATTTTCTATGACTTAGACAATTTCTGTTAAAAAAACACAAAAAAATAAAGATGTTCGATTTGATTATTTCCTTTTTCAAACCTTGTGGTTACTTCATTTATAAGTTTTATATTTTAATTTATTCAAATCAAGACGGCCATTTCCGATATGTTCCGAGCGACAGGGAACGACTGGGAAATCCCCGTAATCTATTTTGACGCAAACAAAAAAACCAAAGGCACCAGAGGGACCTGTTTGTAAACGAAAAGCCCCGCTGTTTTTTTTAAATTTGTCATCTTTGTTGGAACAATAGTTTCGAATAGGTAAATTAGGCATGGGAAATGAAACCTTGTGTAACGTTACATATTAAATGTTCCGTCTTCCGGGACACAAATTAAAAAGAAGCTTCCATATTTTTCTTTAAAAATTAAGCCCTATTTTAAACCATATTCAAAGTAAACGAAATAAATCAGGAATTCAGGAAAAATTCAGGAAGCTGATGCACGCGTGCACAGCCACTTGTCAGACAAGGAAAAATAAATAGTTTTAAAGTTTTTAACCAAACTCCCACTGTAAATAGCGCACAATTAAATATATTGTACACTAATGTAGATAGTCTTTTAAACAAAATGGATGAGATAAGTGAAAAAATAAAGAAAAATAACTATGATGTTATTGCAATTACAGAAGTATATCCAAAAAATAAGGATATAGACGATATATTTATTTCAGAATTGAAAATTCCAGGATATAATTTGTACTTGTCTCTAAATGATAACACATTTACAGGTAGAGGATGTATTATATACACAAAAGAGACATTAAAATCGTTCCAACTAGATTGTGTGAAAAATAAATATATAGAACATGTACAAATTGGCATAGGACATGGACATGGCCAAAATATACTTTTAACATGTATATACAGAAATCCAAGTGCAATCAACCCAGAATGCATTCAAGAATTAAGCAACCTCATTAATAGAAAAACTATACAGAATATCAAATACAGCCACATACTGATAGTAGGAGATTTCAACTTCAAAGAAATCAATTGGGAGAATAATACAACGACTGTAGGAATTAAGCACATAGCCACAGAATTTCTAGAAGCAGTAAACGATGCTTATCTATATCAACATGTACGTTTACCAACGAGGTATATGGGAGACAACCAACCAAGTTTACTGGACTTAGTAATGACTAATGAAGAAGGCACCACTAGGAAATAGCGATCATGAGGTACTTGAATTCTTATTTCAACTAGGAAAATCAGACAATGGAGAAGAAATTTCTCAGGAATTCTATAAATTCTTCAAGGGAGATTAATTATAACGATATAAACATGCACTTATCCAACCAAGATTGGGATTTAACATTGGCTGACGGAGATGTTGAAAATATGTGGAATAGGTTTGCCGATAAAATTTCGATTATTTATAAAGAATACATACCAGTGAGCAAATCTAGGCCGAAGATATTCAACACTCCATGGATCAACGAAGAAACGCTATCTGCCCTTTTGAGAAAAAGAAGATTATGGAAAAAGTATAAGTACTGCAGAAGCCCCAGCAATAAAAATAATTACGAAGAGGCAAAGAATGTTGCAAATAAATTGGTAAGAAAAGCTAAATTAGAGTATGAAAAATCAGTAGCCCTTAAAATTAAAGAAGATTCTAAAATATTCTGGAAATACGTACAATCAAAAACTAAAACAAAAGAAGACATACCATGCATAAAAGATGATGAAGGAAATCTCCATTTAGACAATAAAGAATAAGCAGAGTTATTAAACAATTTCTTCAATAGTGTTTTTACTGTTGAAGATAACAGTAACATAGCTGATTTTCCATCTAAGACAGAGAAGACACTAGAGAGTATAACATTTGACCAAGCCAAAGTAGAAGAATATCTCAATAAATTAAAGGAAACAAAATCACCAGGTCCAGACCAAATGCATCCAAAATTCATCAAAGAAACAGCAAAATTTATATCAGTTCCAATTACAAAGATCTTTAATAAATCAATGCAAAGTACAACAATACCAGAAACTTGGAGATTAGCTAATGTAACACCTTTGCACAAAAAAGGCCCAAAACACCAAGTATCTAACTACCGACCAATTAGCTTAACTTCAATCATCTGCAAAACAATGGAAAAAATTTGTAAGAGATGCTTTAATGGATCACATGGAAAATAATCAGCTTTTTACACCACACCAGCATGGTTTCCGCAAAGGTAGATCTTGTGTCACCCAGTTAATAGAAGTAATGGAGGACTGGACTGAAAAATTAGACAATAATAAGGCTATCGATTCTATATATTTAGATTTCCAGTAAGCGTTCGATAAAGTTCCACACAAAAGATTGATACACAAGCTTCAAGCATACGGCATTAAAGGTAACTTACTTATGTGGATAGAGGATTTTCTGAGGTGTAGAAAACAAAAAGTTGTGCTAAATGGGGCAGAATCTAACTGGACACATGTAAGTAGTGGAATTCCGCAAGGCAGTGTACTAGGGCCAATACTCTTCACAATCTATATCAATGACTTACCAGAAGTAACAAACAACATATCCAAACTATTTGCAGATGACACCAAAGTATATGCTCCTGTCAACAATTCTGATGATCAAAAACTACTTCAGGATGATCTAGATAGACTTATGGACTGGTCCAGTAAATGGCTCTTGCAATTTAACAAATCTAAATGTAAACACATCCATTTTGGCCCATCATTTGATACAGAATATTACTTGGGAGATAACAAAATAACAAAAACGACAAATGAAAAAGATTTGGGTATAACTATTGATAATCAGCTTAAATTCCAACTGCACATTCAAACCCAAACAAAAAAGGCAAATCAGAGGTTAGGGATGATAAATAGAACCTTTACTTACATGGAAAAGGATATGTTTCTTACACTGTATAAAAGTTTGGTAAGGCCACATCTCGAATATGGAAGTAACGTTTGGTCCGTTATATATAAAAAGGAAGCTATTCAAATAGAAAATGTGCAACGTAGAGCTACAAAAATGGTCAAAAACATTAGACACCTGAGTTATAGTAGTAGACTAAGATACCTAGGCTTACCATCACTGCAGTACAGAAGACTAAGGAGCGATATGGTAGAAACTTATAAAATTACCAACAATATAGATAAAATTGAAAATGTAAATATTTTTCCAATGAAAGATTCAATTACAAGAGGACACAGTAAAAAAATTTACAAGACATATAGCAGAACAAATATCAGAAAATACAGCTTTACTCAAAGAGTGGTAGATGCCTTGAACAGCTTACCAACTGAAGTTGTAGAGCCAAGAAGTGTGAACATTTTTAAGAGTCAGCTGAACAAACACTGGAATGATTTAGAAATAAAGTTTGTACCTGACTTTTACGGACCGGAAGCATGTACAGACGACAGACAATCAAGAAGGGTCTTAGAGGCTAGTTAGCCTAAATTGATCTCAACACCAGGTAAACCAGGTAAAGGTAAATCAAATCTTGTGTAGATGTTAAATGTTCGGACATTATAAATTAAAACAGGCTTACTTAATTAATTAAGTATCATGCAAGTTAAAATGGCATAATCTAGTACGGACATGTAAATAAAAGTCAACAATATATGTTGTCAGAGACATATAATTATATGTCTCTGATGTTGTGTACAAGTTGTGATTTTGTACAAGTTAAAACTTGTACAGAAATATTGTACTAGTTGTGCTTACATCCACACTTACTTGACATTATTAAAGATAACAAATTTTCTGTGACAGAACAGGGCATACATTGTAATGTATAGTCCCTGGACAGAATTGGAAAAAAGGAAATTTGTCCTAGGAAATTCAAGACTTAGACTTATGCATTTCATAATATTTCAAAACCAACACCAAGTAATAAAAGTACAATAAGCTTACAAACTTCAATGTGTGTATTTTACAAAATAGTTTCGTTAGCAACACATGTGAAAATGTGGTATGTTTTATACCATAGTAATTCATTTACTTTTACCAAGTTCAGATCATGTTAAATATACATTACTATAAAATTTGTTTGAAGCGTAAATTTAATTTGTAAAAATGCTTGATGAAATGATTGTTCCTATAATTTCTCATAACTTGTACAAAATGTATGTACATGTTACGACTTGTACACAAATTACAACTTGTACACAACATATATATGATATCTTACAACTATGCGTCAGACAGTGGCCTATAAAGACGAATCGGGCCTAAAATTGAACCTTGAGGTACACCAGCCTTCATATTAATTTCACCATTAATAACTACTTTTTGTTTCCTATCTAACAAATAACTTCTGAACCATTCCGATAAATCACCAATGATTCC
This sequence comes from Modiolus philippinarum, assembly GCA_002080025.1. Taxonomy (NCBI): domain Eukaryota; kingdom Metazoa; phylum Mollusca; class Bivalvia; order Mytilida; family Modiolidae; genus Modiolus; species Modiolus philippinarum. Next base: position 4,586 of record MJUU01000904.1, read on the forward strand.
AATTTCTTTTAATTTAAAGAGAAGTCCCTCATCTCAGACTCTGTCAAATGCTCGACTGATGTCACAAAAAATTACTCTTACTTCTTTGCCAGAACTTTTTACTTGAGAGGTGAAGTGCACTATCGGTTTGTGACCTCTTCTGTATTGATGCATGTATATTGTCGTTAAACTCCAAGCTGGTTAAAAAAACCCAAGTTCGAACTATCGGATCTTAAGTTCCATGAAAACTTTATTTCAAATCAGAATTCGATTTAAACAATAACTTTATACAATGTATTTTATTGCAGAATACAACCCAAAAATTACTCGCCTCTGGCATATGATTCTATGCATGTAGACTGCAAGCTTGTTAACTGTTTATCGATTAGGGCAATCTCTGATTGATTGAACATAATCGGGAAAAAATGTATACATGTCTGCATGCTTTAATATGCAAAAATATGCCCTTGTAAAGGGCTATTTTCTATATAATTCTATTGTTGATATAGTGCGAAAAAGCAAATTTGACCAATTTTTAAAACTCTGTATCTCTTTTGACAAGTGCGAAAAAGCAAATTTGACCAATTTTTAAACTCTGTATCTCTTTTGACATATCTATGACCCTCATTTTTTTTGCATATTTTATAGGATATTGCTCAAAGTTTCATTGGGCAAATTAAAAAAATCTTATGTCAGATACGAAGATACCCCAACCACTTTAATTCATTATACAGTTCTTTTTGTTATTAATGTGTAAGCGACAAAAGAAATATAAAACATTTTGTTGATATGGACTTTTCACGGCGTAACGCATCAAGCTCTTTTAAATGTACTCACTTGATAATGGACGTAATAAAGTCAATAATAAAACAAAATGTCCTATATTCCACGTATACTATAAAATCTGGCGAACAAAAGATGTCATAAAACAATGTGAATCGTGTAAAAAAAGTAAGTGAGTAAAGCAACCGTATATTTTAAAATGTCGCGGAAACGCATATATTTTAGTCGACGCATTTCATTCACGAAATCGTGCCAACGTAAATATGTAAAACGTCGCGCAAATGTGTTCCTCACCTGTGACATTCATATTATTGGAGTTCTTTACATGTAAAAGTCATGCTTTATTGCAAGCAAGTTTGAGATTTCACTTTTTATTATTAACAGACCCTCTTCTGTCACTGACGGGAATGCGTGCAGCCGTGAGTGTGTTCCCAAATCAAATAAAAAAGATTATACCTCATTTATGCGACTTAAAAGTTCAATCAAAGGTAATGATTATTTAAAAAAATATTGATTTTATTTATGCTCAGTCAAACTTTCTGGCGTTCTTTTAATTCCTAACAATCCAGACAACACTGCAATAATTACTACTTGGAAGTCGAAAACTGGTGAAAAATATAGATGCAAAAAAATATAAGTTAATCATCAATTCTTAGTTTACCAGTAACTTATCTGGTCAAACCTACACAACACAATCATATGACTCTCTTGATTGTTCTACCGAAAATGGCATTGAATGAACATTATGCGGACTTTCATGTTTTTGAAACTAAGAACTCTTTATGATCGTCATGACGCCAAAACCATCAACTTTTATTCTTCATAGTCATTTCAGTCTTCTTCTTAATAATCATTTCAGTCTTCTTCATAATCATTTCAATTGGCCTTTTCATGATAAGTGCATAAACATTTAGAGTTCGTATAACTGAAAAGAAAAACACAAAGTACACTTCACCGCACTTTTAGTTATTTTGGATAAAAGAGTTATAGGAACGAACTGCAATTCCTTATTGTTGTAATAACAATATCAAAGGTATAGGAAATTTATCTAGTCCTTGGTGCAGTAATGTTAATATGATGAACTTATTCAGTGTCAGCCAAAAATTTAGACCTAGCAATGGTCATAAGTATTATCAACCCAGAACATCTGTTGATCATCTTCTTATAATGACTCCACCAACAGATCTGTTTCTGATTTGTTCAATGACCTGCTAAACACTTTGTGTTCCCCTGTGGGTGTTTATCATGTTCGTACATCATTTACCTTCTCTTCAAGTTTACGTTTTGAAAAAAAATGGACTCAAATAAGGAGGCGTAGACATTTTCAGAATACATACTAAGCAGTATCATCGCAGTAGCGTTCGTTCGTCTATTCAAACCTGTAAGGACCGGTAACAGAAAATTTATAAATATTTCGTTTGCCGACAAAGGAATAGATGTATTGACATGAGCAATATTTTTAATCGCAAAGTAGTCACTTCTAGTTCACACTGCTAGTGCTTTAAATTTGTGGCGTTCTTGTTCATGTTTGTTTATTTGTTTTGTCTTAAAATTTGTCAAACTGTCTCAATTCGTGTTGCTGTGAATTGCCGTGATTTTGGGTTTATGATTTTAGAATTTCCCCTTTCCTCGTTCTTGCTTCGGTATTCGTTTGCCGATGTATTATAAATGTTTCTTTATTTGAAAGATCAACAGAGACCTATCACTATCTTACTGCTATACGAAGGCCACTAGCGGGAGAGATTTTAAGTACAAAAAGGCATTGCAGGACCTAGACATTGATAGTTTTCATGCGACTGTTCCGACGCTTCTTTTGTTTACAGTCCCTGTGGACATGTCATTACCGGATAAATTATCCAAGCTTAGTAAAGTCTTGTGATACAGCACCCGGCTTTTCGGATCACGATCTTGTGGTAACAGACTCTGACATAAAACCTATATATAATAAACCAAAGAGCCGCAAAATTTATAAATTTAAAAGAGTAGATTGGTCAAACATTAATAGTAAAATGGAAGATCTATCTAATAGAATAATTAATAAAACTTCATCAGTAAATAATAGATGGAATGATCTCAAAACTGGTATCTTAAACATAATGAATGATAATATACCTACAAAGTTGTCGGCAAAAAACTATAGTATGTCATGGATAAACTCGCAGCTCAAAAAGGGTATAAGGCGTAAACATAAACTATATCAATGTGCTAATCATCTAATAAACAGAAACAGGAAGACTGGGATAAATATAGAATTCATAAAAGTTAATTACAAAAGAATATTAGAAATGCTCATTGGAAATATATAAATGAAACTCTAAATAAAAGTTTAGAGGATGGTAATAATAAATCCTTTTGAAAGTACATAAAGGCTAAACATAATGACAGTATCGGTGTTGCAGCCATTAAAAGTAATGGTGTTTTATATCATGACAGTGCTACTAAAGCGGAATTACTAAATGCACAGTTTAAATCGGTGTTCACAGTAGAGAATCCTAATGCTGAATTACCAGATATTATGGGGCCGAGCTACCCTACTATGTAAGATCTACAGATTACGGTAGATGGCGTTTATAAACTTTTGTCTAATTTAAATGTCAAAAAGGCAAGCGGGCCTGATGAAATACCTAATATAATTCTTAAATCTTGTGCTAAAGAACTAGCACCATCAATTACATCAATATTTCAACACCTTCCGAGTAACTACAAACTAGTGTATGTTGTAAGACGTAGAGTCGAACATATAATTTGTAAAAGTATTCTCATTCATCTAGAGAAATATGAGATCCTCACCCATCTACAGCATGGCTTTCGCAGTGGTCATTCATGTTAGACTCAATTAATTACCAAGTAACACAATATGCATGATATAATGAAATTTTATGATAATAAAGAACAAATCGATTTAGTAATACTGGACTTCAGTAAGGCGTTCGATACGGTGCCTCATCGTAAACTGCTCCACAAACTTTCAAACTACGGAATACGTGGAAATGTAAATCTTTGGATTAAAGACTTCCTTACGAACAGTCATCAGCGCGTTGTTATTGATGGAATGTCGTCAAATCCTTGTTCAGTTGATTCTGGTGTCCCTCAAGGTGCCGTTCTAGGACCGCTTCTTTTTGTATGTCATATAAATGACCTTCCGAATAACGTTAAATCCCAAGTCCGTTTATTTGCTGACGATTGTTTATTATATAAAAGCATAAAATGTTTGGATGATCATTGAAAATTACAGCAAGACTTATTTTCACTTCAAAATTGGGCGCAAATGTGGGGGATGAAGTTCAACTCTTCCAAATGTTACATTATGTCTATTCACCGGAAAAAGTTTCCATCTACGTATAGGTACACTTTGAGCGATCATACACTAGAACAAGTTTAAAAAACCCTTATCTTGGTGTTATAATTAGTGAAGACCTTAAGTGGACCACACATATATCTAAGATTTGTAATCGAGCTAATAGTATTCTTGGCTTTGTACGAAGAAATCTTAAGCATAGTAACATCTCATTTAAAGAGTCTGCTTATATTTCATTACTTCGTTCCATATTTGACTACTCATGCACCGTTTGGGATCCATATTTACAAAAGGACATAAACCAACTAGAAAGTGTTCAGCGTCGTGCTGCCAGATTTGTCAAAAATGATTATAGTCATAACAGTAGTGTCACAGACATGATGAACAGTCTTGGCTGGAAACCGTTAGCGGACCGTAGAAGAGAATAGCGTCTTGTGTTTCTTTATAAGATCCTTAATGACCTGGTGGCGTTACTCACTGATACCCTAGATTTGAGTTAATAACACTCGTATTCAGCGTAAAACAAATTCTAAATCTTTGAAACTTGTGACTTGTCAAACAGATATTTTTAAAAATTCATTTATACCAAAAACTATAAAGGATTAAAATTCATTGCCTGAAAGCTGTGTAAATTCTAAAACCGTTCTGGACTTCAAAAGTGTTTTGGTAACTGCTGCTCCGCGCGACTAGTCACCACCAGCGCACTCTCATTTCCTGGAAGATTTATACTCAGTAGTGAGGCACTTTCCAGTATATATACAGATACAGATACCGGCGATCATAAGATTATTGAAAAAAAATCCACGGAATGTGGTCTTAAAACTACAGCTTATTAATTTGAATTTGAATTTCAAGATCGTTATGAACGCTGCTTAAGCTATTAAGATTACACCAGAGTGTGGGTTATGAGAGACAATTGAAAAACAATAACTTGAGTCCATGTCAGATTGGGTAAGATCCATTCGAGCTGTAGTGAGGAATCGTGTTAACAAACTACGCAGATGTGTTAACAATCGACCTAAGTCTATATTTGAAGATCTTGAAGCCCGTAAGTGCCTCTTTACATTACTTGACAAGTACCTGCAGACAAAGCTACTAATAATGTCATTTTTGTATGTAAATACTTAATTTAATTTCCTCATCAAAGAACTAGGCATTGATAATAATACAACAGGCAGTGCTACATCAAACAGAGTCTCATTTGACAAAGATGAAATCCTTTCCAATCACAAGTCATTCACGTCCTGTTTGAATTGTAAAGACTAAAATAACAATTTAGACCTGCCATACCTATAAATATATATATCCTTACAAGGAAAGAGATATCGCAGGTTCAGAACTGTCTCTTGAACTAAGATTTTGTCTGCAGTCAAAGACAGGCATTGAGTATACAGCGAAATTATTCATGTGCGAAGTGACATTTATCACATGTGAATGTTTAAAAACTCGAAGGATTTGTTGGAAAATCTTAAATCCCGTTAATTTGCTCAAATACATTATCTCAAAACATTTGATTTTTCCACACTTCCTCATGTTAAACTAAAATCACGAATCAAAAGTATCATTCAAAAAACCTTTTTCGATTCAAATAAAACATTGTTGTTATTATTAGTTATTTATCCACATTCTTTTTCAAAAACCAGTCTATAAATAAAAATATGCTAGAATGATAATATTGATAATATATTTGTCACATTTGGTGGTGTTATTTATCAACTACTTGGTATACCAATGATCATGAATCGTGCTCTTCTCGCAGATTTACTTTAATAAGCCTACGAGACTGAATTTCTTCAGGGACTCGTAAATATCATAAAATCTTCAATCTCAAAGTCAATTGTCAATTGTAAATTCCCCTAACATGGACAGCAATACTCTAACCTTTCTTACTTACAAATTATACGTCTCACGGTATATTTGTGTCCCGAGAGCTATGCACGAGAATATCGAATTTTAGTCTGCGCATAGGGAGTGCAACTATTAGTCCCAGTTCTAACTTTGGAAATTTTATTTGCGACTAATCAAATACATTTACAGAATATGTGAATATCTATGTCGCACATTTATGATATACTTCGTTTTGTTTTTAATATGAAGTTTTTTTCGAATTAAAAAAATATATATAATACAAAATGTCTTAACTGAACTTGATTACTCTTTGATTTAGGGGCCAACTCCGACCTACCGTTGGGTGTGGGGTTTCCTCACCTTATGGTGGCTTTGAGTTGTTATTGCTCCCCTTAGGGTCGTCTCTTTGACACATTCCCCGTTTCCCTTCTTTTTCTTATTACACGGTTTTGTTAATACTGAAGAATGCTTTGTTCGTTTGTAAAAGCATTGTTCCTTCGCTTGGTTTTACCATGTATTTGTGGAGACTTTGCCTCATTTGCATTTACTCCATATCCCTTCAATGTCTATTTGAAAATTTGAACCCTACGAATAAAAGTAATTCACAGAACTAATCTTTACATTAATATATGTTTGTAAATTCTTGTTCATTTTTTTACTTTTATCTACATGTATCACACAAATTTTTATAGCTGTAAATGCTGAAGTACCGGACACCACATGCGGAAATTGCGGTATTTTTTGTGGTTCATTAAACTCTTGAAAAAAGTTACTTACTTTTCTAACCAGTTGCACTTGACTGCGGAGATGTTTTGACCTATCATTTTAATTTTGTTTCCGTTCATTTTTACAATATTGTACTTGGGGGCATACGTAAACAGCTATTCGTGACATTAGTCAGTCTTAATGTAGTTTTTCAGTTGATGAACAGAGTACAAGTTTCGGATGTTTGAAAAAAAATATGTCTTTTCTAGGTAGGTATATGACTTTTTCTTGTTGTTTAGTTTTGTCTTTCCAATGAATTGATAATTCGCCGTTTCAGAGACTGGGGAAATATGGGAACCGTGATTGTATTTCAAATTTTGGTGTACGAACAATCATTTTTCAGCCAACTATGTTACGTTATTTATGTTGTTGACCAATCAGTTGATGTTTACCCATAAAACTTTAATTTCTGGAAGGGCTTATTGTTTTTCATTAAAAGAAACAAATTCTTTGACTTCGCAAAAAGAAGAATTCAACGATTATGAAGAAGCTTCTGAATAGGTTTTCTATAAACTTGTAGTTGGGTAAGTTTAAATAGAGGACTTCCGATATAGGTATCCTTGTGTAAGGTTGCCTAAAATGCCAGAAGGTAGGAATGACTGGATTCCTGACCTATTGTATAAAAAATATATAACTCCTAAAAAAACCTTTTATTAATTTGAATTTTACATATAATTTCTCCAACATTATAATTCTTTTATTATATTTTAGATAAACATAAATATTTACCATAAACTCAACAGTGTTTAATATAATTAGTGTTCAGATCAATCTAGATGTATTTATTTATTGATTTGTGTGTGTAGTTAAGGAACTTCGTCGGTGATAACAGCGATTTCAAAAAATCCCAAATGAGTTGATGTTTTTACCATGAATGCCAAGAAGTTTCCGATTTTTGCCATAAATTACATAATGTAATTTTTAAATATTGTCCTATTACACACAGTATAAACTATTACTTTTTGTGTCATATCTCGTAATAATATGTTTTTGTTTCTGTAGTAACTTTGCAACTACATTTATTATAGTCACTGCTGAAAATCTAGTCTTCACTAAATTTGTATGGTGTATGTGTAATTTCTGTGGTTTTTTAATTTTTCCTCATATCCTAGCCTTGTACCCGAATTTACATCCGACAACATTTGTTTAGATAAACATTTACAAAACAACTATTTTTTCCGTTTAGAATACGACCATTTGACCCAAAAGGGAGCTGTTTTTCGTAAAAAAAAATTCTGGCATGAATAATATTGAAAAAAATATTCTGGCCTACACTTCCCTGAAAATAAATAGAGTGGCTTCAGATTTCACGTACAGTATGACGGGTTAAAGCAACACAAATAATCTTGCACTTGGATGTTTAAAAAACATTTTCTGACCCTCAAATTTTCGGAAACAAATATTCTGACCAGAGAAAAATTTGCCCAGTGACATGAGTCGACACAGACCAATGCTTCCCCAATGTGCAAAGTTTGGCTATGATTGGTACAAGCAATTTGACAACACTGATGGTAGAAGAAAGTAAGAAGAAGAAGAAGAATAGTCAAACGAAATAAAATTTCCACTGTAGTGGGAAAGACTCAGATTAGATAAAAAATACATTGGAACTGCCTAAATTTATTAAAATGAATTATGCTTTTAATTTACAAGTTATTTGAATTATGTGAATATATCTTTTAAGTAAGTAACTTAAAAGTGATCACTCTTAAACAATTGAAAAAAGAAGATAAATGAAAATACCAAGACATGTAAGAATTTGCCGCAAAGAACTTCTCATGACTCCAGATGGATGGCAAAAAATGCAACATAGGATTTATGCGAATATTATATTTCATGTTGAAGTTGAATGTTTTTCTTTTTTTATCTTTCTTTTTATTTGTATTGCCACAACTCTAATGTGTTTATGTTTACATTTTTATAGAAAAAATAAATATTTTCATAAGTATGTTGCAATTAGGCGTAAAACAGGCACAAAGAAACGTACTGGTACTTAGTAGATTGTATACATCACTTAATAGATAAAGAATCAATTTATGGTAATGGGAATGTCTTTAGATAATGCACCTTTCTCATTTTCAATCGAGAGGATGATGGATACGAATACTGGTTTTGTGTTATTTTATAGCTATTTTTTAATATCACTCCAAGTGTAAATAAATAACAAAATACCGAAGTTATTGTAAATTTATTTTCTGCATATGCGCATTTCGACAACTTATGTCTCATCAGTGCAGATCAAACCGAAACATTTGGAAGTCAATTAACCGAAATAGGTAAAATCTCATACAGACCAAATAACTAAAAGGATCTTAATAGAAAAGCCAAATTTCTGCTAAGGACATTGAACATTTGTATCTCTGAAATGTAAATACAACGAAAGTTTACGCCTTGAAACCAAATTAACAGCGTACTATATAATCATCCATGTTTTATTTTACAGAAGTGGAGACTCTCATCATGATACTGTTTCTCATCTACTTCCAAATTTTAACTACAGCTACTCAGGAAAAGAATATACCCTCACGATACCCTACAGGTGATGACTTAAGAGCAGTAGATCTTCTTACAAAAAACTTTACTGACCCTTCAGAACACAGGATAATGTTCGACCAGTTACTTTATTGTCCACTGGTACCAGTGTGTGATAATCTTACAAGAGCGGATATGTATTCTACCAATCTAGATCGTTTTTTAAGTTGCTGTTCTCAATGCTCGTGTAGTGTAGAAGGAACGTTGAAAGGGGAACAATGTCCAAATTTTCCTGTTAATACAGCATTTAGTCATAAAGCCTGTATTCGACCGCAGTATTTAATGTTCGACCAGACAGTGGTCAATACATATGGTTCGTATTATATGATCCAGAAATGTTTACCAGAATTTAAGGATAAAATTGTAAGAGAAAAATGTATATCAGATCCCGAAACATACAATCCATTGGATTTATCTCTGTATGTACCAGTTACTACGGTAAAAAGTAATATAACATATAAGAATATGCACTGTGCGATTTGCAACGACGAAAAAACTGAGGATTTTGAGAATTGGGACGTACATATTATATGCCAGAGAGGAACGCATTTCTCTGAAACTCCAAAATCACAGGAAGAGCTGCTTCAAAAGATTCAGAAAGAAAGAAAATGCAATTTGTTGTTTAATCATTCAATGATGTTTCTTTTTGAATGTGATTGGGGTGCTTACACTAAATGTAATCAAACTGGCAAATGGATGCACTATGATAGAGATATTGAGCAAGCCTGTAACAATTACACATCCGTATACATGGGTTATTACAAAAATGTCTTTTGCTTTATGTGTAATGAAAATTCACCTCCATATATGGGCTGTAAAGAAGAAGACTTTGTAAAAGGACAACCAGGATTATTCGGGACTTTTTCAGGGCTGATCCGATACAGAACGGAACCAGTTATTTTAGAGACCAAGGATTGCAAGGAAAGTGAAATATATGACAAATACAAGGTAAAATATCAATTGGAACCATTAACAAACACTGTTATAGATTACAAGGAAAAAATAATTTAGTAACATAAATAGCATAGCAATAAAGCCTCTAGCAACGACCAAAACTGGCTATTACAATCAACCAGTACTCCATGTTTGCACATGTTAATGCATGTGCTCTTTACGCCGACGTTGCAAACAAAACCAAAACCATTTCACTAATCAACGACATTATTGGATTAGTATTATTCTGAACGGTTTGATTGGTCAACATTTGATTACGACTATGGAAGTTAAATTTCAGAATTTGATCGAATGAAGACAGGCGCAATAAAATACAATGACTTTATAGAAATCATGTCATTTGAAGCGTTTATGCAAATAAGGGTTAGGTATATAAAATGTAACAAATAATAATCTTAGAACAGGGATAACGTATGCTGATACAGCAAAATGAATAGCTGATCTAAAAGATGGCAATTCAAATAAGTAGAATAAAAAATATAATAAAATGTTTATAATATAATGAAAATAGTAAGACTGAAACAAAAAAAAAAACAACAAAAAACAAAAGAAAAAACAAAGACATAAATAGATATGAATTTATTCTGCATATTTACCAGCAGCTTGACTTCAAAACTGGACTATGGAAAAGGATCAAATTTTTAACATGCATTAAATGGTAGTTTTCATGAAATTTTTCTATTTTGGTATCACTTTGTCAAACAAGTTGATACAGTGCAACAACGATCTGAATTAAGCATGCCTAATGAAGTCCTTTTACGAAAGTGCAAAAAACCCCAAAAACAACAAAAAACACAAAACTAGTTTTATAATCCCCGCTTCATGCTACATAAAAAAACAAGAACTAACCCCAGGACCTAGAAAAAATATATAAGTACTTAAAAGTCCCACAAAACAATTGCTACCCTATTATATCAAACATAGATTCAAACTTTAAGCGATATCATGTAGTTATCATGAGTTTTATTTTAATCGTTTTTATTTCAGGGGTTGTGTCGTCCAGTGTTTTGTCCTAAATACTATGTCTTCAATTCTACAGACTGTGAGCCCATGTTCGATACTGTATCTTCTGTAAATTACGAGGTTATTTATAGAGTCACAATTGAATGGGAAACTTTATGCAAAACGGCAAATAACCTGTCTCCGTTTGAAATGTGCAATTTAAACGCCGTTAATACAGCAATAAATATGCTGGTAAAGTATATTGAAAAATCGATGACGGATTTAGTATACTGTAATGATAGAACAGAAGCACACCTACTGATTTCGAATGTTAGACAAAACTTCACAACCTTCATTATCAAACTTCGGTTTTCAAATTTCAAGTCACATGATCCAGATTATTATGCTAATGCGCTGGCATCGATACCGGAAATGAATACTACGATAGGAAATATCACAATATTTCAAATTTCTGAAGTCATTTCTCAGGCTAAATTTGAAATGATGCTTGGCAATATATTTCCAATGCCTATGCCTTTACCCCCAGGACTCAGATTTGAGTGTATGGCAGACCTTGATGTAGTTCATGTCCTTTCTGATTACTTTTGTCCAAGAGTACAGTTTGATATTGACCAGGTTAATATTTCCGAGACAACATTGCTCATATCTGACTTAAATGTTTCCTACAACATTGATTCTGTTATCCGTTCTGGAAACCACGTGACTGTTTGTTTAGACTCCTACATGGCGACAGCTTCCAAAGTAGGCAATAAAACTAATAATCAGACTGTTTCAACTGACGATGAAGTAGAAGAAATACTATCATTTATTTGTTCAACAGTTTCAATAATAGCCTTAGTATGTACATTAGTTGTGTATGCAGTATTTAACGAACTTCGCACAATTCCTGGATTGAATAATATGATTCTTGCTGGACATTTAATCATTGCAAATATCCTGTATCTTTTTGGTTTAAATGCAAAGTCAATTTTTAATTTGTGTGTGGCGATAGGAGTTTTAACACATTATTCTTGGTCGTCATCAATAATGTGGATGCATGTTTGTTCTATTCATATGTTTCGAGTGTTCTTCTACATAAAGAAAGGACCCGGATTTAAACAACCGAGGCGAGTAATTTTATTATACAGTCTTTATGTAATCACAGTTTCAGTAATACTGGTGTGCGTCAATATCATACAACATTTTGCTGGCCAAACGACAGAGTCTGGATATTTAGGATATGGCGGGGATCGCTGCTACATAGCTAACACCAATATGATACTTTATACTTTTGCAATACCTGTTGGCTGCATATTACTATCAAACATAGCTCTATTCTGCTTAGTTGTTTTTAGAATAGAAAATCTTCCAGATATTAAATCTGCAGAAGGTAAAGGTAGGAACACATTTGTTATCTACATTAAGTTAACATGTCTCACGGGTTTAAGCTGGATATTTGGATTTTTATACCAGTGGACACTGATAACAGCTTTGTCTTATATCTTTATCATTTTAAATGCGTCCCAAGGACTGTTTATATTTTTATCATTCTGCTGCAGCAAGAGGGTCAGAAATATGTGTAAGCTGAAATTGATGAAAGGAGACCTATCAAAGTCATCATCAACAAAACACACTTCGCATGCGTCTCCAGCTACAAAGAAATCACTTATAATTGAAAGTGAAGACACCAAACCATCAAACTTAGAAGGCTAATATTTGATTTTCTGCAAAAAGTGTAATTGTATCATGTCGTCGAGTTAATAAAGGCATCATAATTGACAGACAGTGTAATAATATGTAGATATTAATTACACAGAAAGCAGTAAAAGATTTAAGTGCAAAAAGTGATAATTATTTGTCAATGATTTATACAATTAAATGACGTCACAATAGAATTTTTAAATGGTGAATGAAAGGATATGGAGTAAATGCACAGGAGACAAAGTCTCTACAAATACATGGTAAAAACAAAGGAACAGCGCTTTTATTGTTGTTCTTCATCTTGAAGTCACCATGAATCCTTCAGCAATTAGCTTTGCTCATACCTCATAGTAAGTCCAAGACGGCCCCTAGCACCGCTTTGACCGGAATTCTTTGCTAATTGTCGAACAATGCTACATTCATGTTTTTTTTCTGGTCATGGATGCGGGATTTTTAACAAACATAAATTAAACTGGCAAAGCGCTTTTACAATCACTGTCATCCGTTTTCCTGACAAAAGCACTAGTGTCTTAAGCTAGTGGACGACTACAACATATAGACAAACACAGGGCACTCATCAAGTCAATTGTAAAAAATTTGTCACTATAAAATAGTGCGATTTGGGCACTTTAAACAGGTGGTCAGAATTAAATTTCGAAATTACAAAAAAATAAATGCCTAATTTTGAAAGTATGATAGTATATCCATATAAGAAATTCTCTCACGAACAAGCATTGTTGTCAAGTAAACTTCTTAATGGAATAACATAGAAAACGTATCCACGAAATAAAGCTTATACTGAAGAAATTCGCGTGAAGAAGGCAGCACCAAAACCTAGTTTCTGATTGTGAGAATTATTCAATTCATGAGTGAAAAACACCCGCATTTATGAACTACTGAGTTTAATATTTGAGATGAATATAGTACTGGATTTGATATTGTTCAAAACAACGGCAGTAGAATACCGAAGGAACAAAGCACAAGATTACACAAATCAAAGTCCAGAGACAAGGCAAAAGCAAGAACACCAAAAGACGGAAGACCAAAGACACCACATGCCCACAAAACACACGAACGTTACATATACAACACAAAAAACTAAAGCACTAACAGTGTGAACTCTCAATAAACAAGAGTGACATCAGGTGCCCCGGAAGGGTAAGCATGTCCTGCTCTGCACACAGCACCCGTCACACGTCCAGTGAGGCATAAGTTTTGAAAGATCTGTTAGGTTACTGATTGGTTATTGTCATTTTCTAACCCTGAGACAAAACCAACTGAGAGCCATGGTAAGTGTTACTTCTCTAACCCTCAAACAGTACCAAGGTGAAATTTTGAAAAGCCTTTGTAATCACTTAAGTATTTAAACATGGACAATGACAAATCCGTACCACAAACATTACTGACGAAGACAAAACTAAAATTTAACAAGACAACACTGAAAACTAAATCACTGACAGTGTGAACTCCCATAAAAACCGAGAGCGACATCAGTTGGTCCGGAAGGGAAGCATGTCCTGCTCTGTGCACAGCACCCGTCACACTGTCAGTGGGTCAATTCAGGGTAAAGTCGAAACCGGTAATGTCAAATCAGGGAAGACGCGAATCAAGCTGAAAATGTCAGTTTTTATTTGTGACACTGACATTTCATATCTATCTATGATGTCGTGGTAACGGCCATAGAATTTCTGAAGGGACGAAAGTAACAAAGGCTGAACATATCCCTGACTCAGCAGTTTTTGTGACAGTGCTTTTGCTCTTTCCACAAAGTCACTGTATGTACTGCACGCTCTACAGTAACGAATTAATTGTGAAATGCTGGGGATGCAGGTATATTGCTGCAGAGAAAGGGAAAGTTCATTCATTTTATTTTTTGAATATATGTAGACATTTCAAGTACATTAATAAATATTTCAAAATTCTAATACTTAGTAGTTTAGCTGCATAAAAATTATATGATGTGGGTGTTAGAATCGATAATCATACTGAACAAAAAAGAAACGCATAATTTTTAAATTGTCATATTTACATGTAAATTTTATGCAATCGTTTAGTACTTGAGAGGTAACGTGCAGGGTACTAAGGAGAATGATATACAAGGCATTTGATGCTCTTGCCTCAACCACGTAACAAATATAAAGAAAATGTTGGATACCTGTTGGCTACTAAAACAATTTCCACAATATCCCCGACCCACTGAAAATAAGCGCAAATAAGCTGTCGTTATACCAGTTTGCATTTTAACACAACATGCCAACAGGAAGTTGCTAAAATAATCACGAATAATTGATGTTCACCAAAGAACAATGCAAAAGAGGTTTTCTTACAATGCCAATGACCCATTATCGTCATCTTCATTTGACGTCTACGGCGGTTATATAATGTATCGATTCCTGCAGCACTTTGTAAAGTTTAGAAAAGGTGACGTTACGTTTGATGAAAAGTTATGATTTTTGGGGGAAATAAACTTTTGGTTATCGTTTTTTATTACATCTTTATTTGTTAATAATTTAAAATCTTTTATTTATTTAAATAGAGTATAAAATAAAATATACGTTTCTGGTTTTTTGTTCAGTATATATAGCATATGCAAAAAACTTGATAATCTCCTCTTCGTGATTAAGTATGAGTAAGTTTCCTGGCATCAAAATTGTTAGACGAGTTGTGTTGACAATCTATATACACGTACTTTCTAATACTAATTCACCCCAAAAAATGACTAAGTTCAAAAATGTATAGTAAGTAAGTGAGAACCGAACCGTAAGTCTAAAACGAACAATCCAAGGACAATGGCAAAAAACAAAAAAGCAGAGACATAACATGAGTACGGCACTGAAAAGAAAATGAAGACAGACACATATACAAAAATGAACACGGGTGCAATAAAAAACAATGGATGAGATCAGGTACACCGGTAGAGTAAGCATCTCCTGCTTCTTATAAGACACCCACCGTGTTGAACATGTCAACTCCGGTAGTAAAGTCAAATCCGGTAGAGGAAAAACAAACCTAAGTGGCAAAGAGAAAGGTCTATTATCATCTTGAAAACATATATCCATAGCGATCCACAAGATCGTGATGTCGATTGAAAACTTCAGTAGTGATGGCTTCAAGTTATGGGTAACATACCCTTGCTTAAGTAGACTGTTTGTAATCAACCGAGCTCTATGAAGTTAGTCACTAAGACTAAGTTCAACAATGTTAAGCATGAAGTAAAACAATAGATCTTAAATTGAGAACATGGAAATTTGGGAGTCATCATGAAGAAGAGCGATGGATTTATCTCATTTCATTGGCCAACAAATTTTGATGTGTGAATACTGACTATTTAAATATAAAGCTAGAGGATAACATGCCCCACCAAAGGTATAATCAAATAGTGATTTCTTAGTAATGATATTTGTGTCTGTAAGACACATATGATACCACCGCTAAACAAGTGTTACTATATAGACGAATTATGTAAAATTGATCTGCAAAATAAAAAAAATCCCTAGCATCAAAACTGAAGGAAGACTTGCGAGTACAAATTATGTACCCTCTATTACTAGGTCACCAAAAATGGCTAAGTTCGACAAAGTTGATAAATGAACCAAAAATAAAATCAAATACACATCTTCAATATAGGTACAGATGAACTGCAAAATGAAAGCTTCCTGGCATCAAAACTGTAGGTAGAGTTGTATGGACAGTCTATATACACGTACCCTCTATTACAAATGTACTCCTATTAATATTTGCTTGATTAATACAAAAAATCCTATTTATGTTTTAAAGTTTTTCTGCATCTTCTATGACCCTTATCTGATATCTATTGCACAAATGTTTAAAAAATTCGGCATTCATCATTTTTTAGAGTAAAAAAGGTGCAAAATACTTATTCATTAATCTGATCACAAAATGATCGAACTTAAATTTATGTAGTAATTCAAGTAATAAATCATACCGAAACTAGCATGCACATATTTATTCATCAATAATTAATTTCTAATCACGTTCGTTCGGTCTTTTTACTGAAACAAGGTTCTTTTGTTTTATACTATGACCTCTTGTGTAAGCAAACTACACACGCCGTAAAATATAATTAATATACAGCCACTGACAATAGATCACAATATAACGCTTTGTCATTGACGTCAACAATTTAATTAAGTAATAATTTTCTTGGACGTTGTAGAAGGCATGGAGACGATTATTGATATATGGATACAAGCTAAAAAAAGTTACTTCCCTTTGAAATTGTCATTTCTGTCTAATATTTGGTTTGTTTTCGTTGCACTAGAAAAACAGTAAACATTCATTGCTCTTGTAATCTGTGGGATGTGATTGTTGTTTCCGGCCATTGTAGATGTTTACTGTTATCCTGGTTTTGTAATTGACATAAACGTGATGTAAGGATTCAGCTCGAATAGGGAGTATGCTAGGCAAAGCCTCTCATTTTCTCGTGTTTCTAATCCTCATATTTATATTACGTTTATGGCAAATTCTTAAACTTTTATTGTCAATGTACATCCTCACTGATGACACACGACAACGTTGAAAACAAACCTAGATGCACTGAATTGAATATGTCGTGAATTGTATGGCATTGAAAATGGTTTATATTTACTTCTGACATTTTGACATAAATCCTTTTCAGGTACATTTTTTCCAATTTATATGTTGTTGTTCATACATTCCTGAAGTAATAATCAAAGTTGTGGACCATTCCGTTTTCTGTGTACAGTACCCTAAAATTCCCACAAACATTTATGTTCCTTAATGAAATTTATTATGTAATTGACCATTTCCGAGTTCTGGTATTAGGTTTCACCAGTTGTTGTTGTCCGCACTACGTCACTATCATCCACCCCATGTGACCAAAAAATGTACTTCAAAAACATTACTTTATGATGTTTTAGGCTCTATGACGTGACGTTCCCTATACTGTGACTTGTTAAAAGGTGGCCTTGATATCAGAGCTCGGATATGATCCATTGGCTAAGATTTAATATTTATTTGATTTCAAGTCGTCATATTTATAGATCTCTGGGTTTTATAATACAAGCATGAAAATAAGAATCTAGTATGATCATAATTTCATAGCTTCATGGTAGCTTTGTTAAGTATGTAAATTAACTTTCAATTTGCATATTTCGAATGCACGACCTTCGAAATAATCAAGAACAAAAAAATGTCAATACCGCTGAGGTACCCAAGGACAATGGCAAAAAAACAAAAAAGCAGAGACATAACATGAGTACGGCACTGAAAAGAAAATGAAGACACACACATATACAAAAATGAACACGGGTGCAATAAAAAACAATGGATGAGATCAGGTACACCGGTAGAGTAAGCATCTCCTGCATCTTATAAGACAACCGCCGTGTTGAACATGTCAACTCCGGTAGTAAAGTCAAATCCGGTAGAGGAAAAACAAACCTTAGTGGCAAAGAGAAAGGTCTATTATCATCTTGAAAACATATATCCATAGCGATCCACAAGATCGTGATGTCGATTGAAAACTTCTGTAGTGATGGCTTCAAGTTATGGGTAACATACCCCTGTTGTAATCAACCGAGCTCTATGAAGTTAGTCACTAAGACTAAGTTCAACAATGTTAAGCATGAAGTAAAACAATAGATCTTAAATTAAGAACATGGAAATTTGGGAGTCTTCATGAAGAAGAGCTATGGATTTTTCTCATTTCATTGGCCAACAATCAAATTTTTTACAAGAGGTCTTCTTGCGCTTTTGTCACGTGTTCATTCACTCCATATCCTTTCATTTTTTCTTTAATATTCAGACATGAGATTGCGCAGATACGAAATTCACCTGAAAACGAGATAGGTACAATAACATCCTTCAAAGAATTAAAAAAAATAGTTTATAAATAGCTGATTTGGGGTATCAAATGCAGTTTCAATACTACAAGTTTCAACCTGCGTTGTGTCATGGCAGGTACCCAGTTTTGCTATTGGCTTTATGTTTATTTTATTCTTTTAGATTAAATTTATGAAGCTATGTTGGTTTGTTAAGCCTTCTCATACTTATCAGCTAGCTAACTCTAGCTTACTGTCAGGCTACACGTTGTTACTGTAGCTGAATTTATAGTTTTTAACTTCAATAAATAATGTTGCATGCTATTTGTTTTGTACATAACTTAGTCGGTTTAAGAGTTAATCAGAGTTAATGTTATTTGCTGTTAACTGTATTTATTACATACTTAGTAGAAATAAAAGCGTTTTTGCATGATCAATATGACCGGAAGTTAACTGTCCATATTTTCACAACCGGGAAAATAATAGGTTATTTTATGCTCCTCGTGCATCTCATACAAAATAAACGACTTCCGGTCCATATTGGCCTGGGCAAATAAACGATTTCCGGTCCATATCGGCCTGGCATTTCTAAACGTCGGAAGTATGTAATAAAAAGTTTAATACATGTGCATTTCCATATTGACCTGATTATCATCCCTCGACCCACATTGTCCCTCGACTTCGTCTCGGGCCAATATGGGTGTCTCGGGATGATAACAAGGCCAATATTGAAATGCCCATGTAATAATCTGTATTTATGTACTTGAAATAAATTTACTTACTTACTGTAATTTTGTTCGTTAGAATATTATTGCCTAGATATTACCCTACTAAACAATAAAGACAACGAAAATTAGAGTAAGCCCAATCTTTTCAATAAATTTGAATATTATTTTTGGTTTATGTTTTAGTAAGATCTTGTTTCATCTTGACTGCTATATCAGTTTTTGAGATTGATATTATATTATCCTTTTATAACAAGAAAAATAATAGAATAGAAAGGAAACATTAGATCGTGTTCCTATAATATTAATAGAAATGGTAAAATAAATGCAAGGAATAAAATTAGCAATGAAGGGAAATTAACTTAATGAACATGAGACAAAGTCTCTACAAACACATGGTAATTCCAAGCAATGGAACAACGCTTTTATTGTTGTTCTTGATCTTGAGGTCACCATGAGGCCTTCAACAATGAGTTTTGCTGATATCTCATGTAAATTCAAGACAGCCTCCTGGCACCGGTCTGAGCTGAATTGATTGCTTGATGTCGAACAACGTTATCTCCATGGTTCTTTACCCATCGATGTGGGATCGTCATCGAACATAAAATTAACTAACAAAGTGTTCTTACAATCACTGTCATCAGTTGCCCGAGAAAAAGACAAATACTAGTAGAAGACAATCATAACAATCAAGCAGCCACACAGGACACTCTGTGAATCAATTGTATGAAAAATTGGCATAATAAAGTCATGAGATATGGGCATAATAAACAGGGAGTCAATATATCATTTTGAAGAATGTAACTGAAATAACAAGCCAAAATTTTAATTTATAATAATTCATATGAGAAATTCTCTCAAGAACAAGTGCAGCATAACTGAAATGTAAATAGAGCATACTAGTTCATTTTAAAACCCTTTTAGTTGATAATATTATTAAAATACTAGTAAGCAATCTGATACTATGGGATGTGCAAAAAGGAACCCATGCAACGAATTAAGTTATTAAGAAAACAAATCTTATTAATCACGACAGAATAAAAAAGGAACAGAGAAGAAAAAAATGGTTATCCGTAACGACAATTTTCAAAGATATGGAACACTCAAAGAAGCACATACAATAAATTAAATTCGAAAAGAACACGTAACTTGCTCAAAAATAATTGTAGGGATTTTATACATCCATTTATTCAATATCCTTAATCATTGAAGAGAAATGTTACGATTAAATGTTTACATTATTTGTCTCACTGAGTAAAATTAGATGTCAAAAATTTACTCCAGTCGGAGATATTTTGCATATTCTTTGACATCTTTATGAAAACAAGGAATAATCTGTTCATCACCAACTAAATCCATCGCCTTAAACAACCAAATATTATTTGCAGTATTTAGAGTTCTATCAGAAGTGCGGTGTCTATCAAATTCAGTTCGCAGTTCATACATTTCTCCTCGCATTTGTTGTTTTTTATTTAGTTTATGGTAGCAGAGAAGACGCAAATAGTGGCCAAATACAGCTGGTGTTCCCTGAACAAAAATGAAGAAAGGCCTTTTGATACATTCGTTCATTCGTCGGACAATGGATGACGCGAGCGCTTTAATAAGTGCTCTGGAAAAGGATTCTGTGTTTATCATCCTTCTTGGCAAACAGTGCGAATGCAGCGAGTAAGAAATTACATGATTTAAATATGTGTTTGATGAATCCATTATATCACTCTTAAAATCATCGCCTTTGTATAAAAATGAAACTGGTAAGCTGACTTCTACTATATTGTAAATACACACAAGCTTGTGATTACGTAAAAATGAACGATTGAGTGTGTTTTGTGTAATATTGTTTTTATCTATTATATTTCGATCACTGATAAGTATTTTATTTCTCGACGATTCTGCAAGTGCAAAGTCCGTTATGATTAAAGCTACATCATATTGTTTATGTTGATAGTGAAATGCAGCTATTCGTAACCAACCGGATACATTGTCAAAGCTTTTTGCGATCAAAAGACGAGATAAGCATGTTTTCCTCTGAGTGTAAAATTTCTTGTTTTTGATATTAAAGTCATATTTCATTTCAACCGAAAGTTTTCTAAAGTAGTACGTTAAATACAATAGCAAAAGTTCACTTACAAACATTAATTTGCGCTCATTTGCTGTTTTGATTTTCATCAAAAGCGACAACATTAGTTTTTTATAGTCTACTCCGTTAAAATTTAAGTATGAACAAGTGAAAATATTCATTAGTTGTAGAATTGCACTGTTAGTCTCTTTCTTGTTGACACAAGTTACTTCAAATTTAACGAGGAAAAAGCTTTTCAGGGATTTAGAACGCTGAAAACTAGTTATGCCTTCAGACATTAGACAGTTGAGCAGGGCTTCCATTCTGTCCTTTGCTCTACCATAAATTTTATTTTTGAACATATTGTTCTCCGGCATGAAATAATTTGGACAGCAACCAAAACGAACGAAAAACATTAGACGTCTTAAACATTGATTATAGCATTCTAACAAATTATGTGGTTCCCAAACTAGGCACTCATTCATTTCAATTTCCCAAAATAGAACAGTTTTCATGAAATATGAACAAAAAAGGTTCTGAGTGTCGTTATTTATATCTATGATTTCTTTTAGAACAAATTTGAATAGTGCATAACATAAGAACTGTGTGTGATTAAATGAATGGATCAGTAATTTCTCTGCCACAGAAAACGAAATTCTCCATTCATGTGGATTCATTTCTGGTTTATCTGAATCCCCTATAGGTACGAATAAAACGCCTTGTTCTTTGATTTCTGATATTAGGTCAACATACGGCCATTTTGACCGTGGTCTTGCTATCCATTCAGAAACAAGAGATGGCCAAGTCTGACAGTGTAAACAAAACGCTATATCCATTGACATGTCCGATGTGCTCAAACAAGGTCCGTGTTTCACAAAAGAACTGACACCAGGCAGACTTTCACGATTAAAAAAATGTTCTAAAACCGTCTTGAGTTTGTCACTTGATAGTAAAATTCCATAATCTGTATACATTGCACATAAATCCAAATCCACGTTTATATAAGTTGCTATTTCATTCATATCCATATCAGTATAAATTTTCAACAATGCAAATCCAGGTGGACAATTTCCTGTATCGGCGATGATTGCATACTCTCCGTACTCTCCAGAACATTCTTTTCTATCAGTATAAACTGGAAACTTATTCATCTGTATCATAACATCAAAATCACTGCCTTCAAAGTCCAACCCTTCGGCTTTACTCCCGCTACTTATCAAATGTAAAAAAGGTGGACAAATAATGCTACTGTTTACTGAATTCCAGGCACTCTCGAGTGTTCTAAAGAAAACACGTCTTTTCCTTACGACATTTTCAGATCCTGATACCGAGCAAAGATATTTATAGAGCATTAGTGACAGTTTTTCTGTTGCCATACTAGCCTGAAAAGAGAAATAAGTTTAATGTTGGAGTTTGCTTGTCTCTGAAGAGAATCATATATTTTATTTTATTTTGAGTAGTATACGCCTACTTTCTTGTTCAACTGTGCATACCAATTTTGTTGGGATCTTTCTTCTTAAAATCATTTCGTTTGGAAAAAGTTATTGTGAAAGCGTTACACAACACTCCATTTATATCGCTTGTATCAAGATTACTTAAGGTGTCTGAAGGGTATTAATTTCCTATTATAGAATTTTGTGAAATTTCCTGTGAAGAAACATAATTGTATTATTGTTCAAAATGTAAAATAAAATTTGGGAGTCACCGTGCATTTAAGCGCAAAAACTGAAATTGAAAATTTCCGGATTTTACATAGAACTGATAAGGAAAATGATAAATATGAGAGGATAGATTGAGAAATCTATTATAGATTTTGTTCATACGGTGCATGTGTTTTGAAATCATTCTATCGTTTACATATACAAAATAAAAATTAAGAATCACCGTTGAAATAAGAGAATTAGATTGCGACATGTTAATTTAATGGTGATATCTTTGTTAAATTCTTTAATCAAATTATCTCCCTTGCATAATTTCTGTGTTCTGTAAATCAAGCAACAGATTTAAAGCATTTCAGTTCACGTTTTTGTTATGGACATGTTGTAAAAGTGATAAAGAATAAAAATTTTAAATAATTTGGAGCTTTCTTTGCATTTTATATAACTATTTTGCTAAATTTTTTAATGAAAGAAACCTGAATGAACAAGTATTAGACAACGATTGCGGAATAATACCACTGAGACACCTTAATTTAGGATGTAAAAAGGTGAGATTTTTGATAAGGTGAATAGGCTGTTTGGAATTCTCTGGTTTTGTCCATTCTTTTTTATATATTTTCTCTATAACACCAAATTGTTTGTCATTAGTATCTCGTTCTAGGTCAGTAAGCAAAATTTCATTAGATTTTCGATTTTCCTTCCTTGTGAAAGTTATCAATAATGTCTCCATGTTATACTGAGGTAAAAGTCTTAAAGTTATTTTTTCCGCCATTTTTACATGTGAAATATCTTTGTAACAATTAAGGTCCATAACGTATCTAAACTTTAATTGAATTTGTCCCTTCACCCTTGCCCTTTTCATTTAAGGTATCAATTGAAAACCACATATTTTTTTAATTTACCTTAAGATCTCCTTAAAGTAAAACTTTCTTCGTTTTGTTAACACTGGTACTGAAATTTCAAAAAATCGTTCCAGGTTACAAAAATGCGAATTTCGATAAATTACTATGGAAATGAAAGATATATAAAAACGCAAATTTTAATCTTAAAGATACAGAAAGTTCCATAAAATCAGATACACTTCTTAAATATATAGAGACATATGCTGTTTCAAGATATTGGTTGAAAACAGTGGGAGATGATTTCACAAAATAGGTTCTGCCTGTCGGACATGTTGATAAAAACGATTAACCTCCAAACTCAAGATAAAAGGGAAAGTTTTGAAACTATTCCAAAAAGCCATGTGCAGATTTGAGAGATATATAGAAACATTCTGTAAAGTTTTTTTTAAGATTTGTGTTGAAAACAGTAGGAGGAGTTGATTTCACAAAACAGGTACCGCTTTTTCCCCGCCCGCCTACCGACTGCCATTCACCATAAAATAACCCGTATTGAATTGCGGTTAAGCCGGCCAAAAATTCATGTGGCATAGCCAATAAGACGGAATAGTAAGCTCTTGTGTCGGCTAAAGATTTTAAAGAGGCAATATTAAAGAGTAAAATATATGAGTTTAAAATTCGATCATTATAGCCTGGTAAGTGCAGGGTATACCATATTTCTAGGCACTTTATTATAGTATTTTTTATCATCTAACCGACACTACCAGAGCATATAAAGAAAGGAATATAAACCAGACGTTTTGATATAGTGTGAGGCGTTTTAGAATGAAACAAGTGTTGTTCTGTAAAACTTACATTTTTGTCCAAATATTTCACATACATGTGGGGTTACTCTCATTTATTTTACGAAAAGAAAAAAATGTAAGCAAAGAAACGGAATATTATTTTGCTTAAAGATTAACAAAATGGATGTGCGAAACAGCGTCTTACTGCAGTATAAGAAAGGATGAACTTACCATCGTCAGTTCAGAATACTCTTAAAATCAGTTTGTATTTTTCGAAAGAAATCATTTCGATTTTGCCAACTTCCAAAAGCGTGATCAAATGTGTCAATAATTATGGTAAATGCTCCACATCCCTTTCTGTATTCTGAGTTTTGCTTAACCTTCGTTGAATCGACACTTTCTCAACGCTACACCAACAATATATTTGATGAAAACAAATTACTGCACTTTTCTTTTATTCTTATCACTAGCCAATGAAATACTTGGTCAATGTAAGTATTTTCTATGTTGTGGACTAGAAATGTGATGTGAAAGATGATATTTCTGATCATTTCACATTTTCTGTAAAACACTTAATATACTTAATATACTTATTATTGACCTCAGTTAATGACAGTCATCGAATGATAGATTAAGATACATTCTTGAATTGGTGTGAGTTTCTTATCGTCTATATTCTTTCGAAATGCTTAATTGAAATACCGGTTTTTGATGATAACTAGGATGCTCAAGTTGTCTGCATAATCAAACCGATTTAACGAGTGTTTGTGTCCTGATTTCTACATACTTTTTAACTTTATTAAATTAACTATGGTAACCAATTCTTTCATTTTTCACATCTTAGTCATTTTTTATCATTTGTGTGTGCTTATTTTATTTCATACAGCATCATATACAAGTTATGTATGCACTATCATTATATACAATTTAGACATTTTACGAAAGGTTATGGAGTAAATGCACATGAGACCATAACACATATGTTAACTCCAACTGCAATAATTTCAATGTTCGGAAATAAATTCCTTATCAGCAGCACTAGAACCTAAACAAAGAAAATCCGTTATTTCAAAAAATGTTTAAAATTCATAAAACCAACGAAATCCGAATAATCATTAATATCAAATATAGCTAAGGACAAAACTACGATGGAGGGAGTTAATCCTTAGGTTTTAGAATTTACATAAATTTAGATAATAGTAATTCAACAAAGTGTACACATGAGATATTATCTCATGTGCAAGTACACCATATCTAAGGAAAATAAAGAGCATTTTTGTACTACCAAATAATCTAGTATATGATCACTGTATAAGATAACATGATTGTTGATCAGGTGATACAATGTTGGTGTGCAATAAATAACACTGCTTCCCAAGTGCGGCTCGATTTAATTGCTGGTTAACGTAACCCGAGACTGTGACTGCAATCATATGTATTGTGGGAATAATGAGACCATAAAAAAATCCGGTAAGACAATAATAGTACAATCGAAGTAAGAAATTCTATTTAAATCATATATTACTTTTGAAATAATGGAAGGTAGAATATTGGTAACTGCAGGGTTTACCAAAATTTTCAATTTAATATATTCTTTTTTACATATAACAGACACTCTACAAAGGCATTTGGGGGAGAACAAACCCGACGATATTTGGCATAGTGTGAGATGTTTCAGAATGAGAAAAAAGTTCATGTAAATCATGTAGTTTTATCCATATATTTCATATACATGTTGTGTTTCTCTTCGTTATTTTACCGAAAGAAAACAAAAACAAAACAAAAGCAAAGAAAGCAGTTGTAATGTTTGGTTTTCAGACGTCAGGACTTATCAATATAGACGCATTGGCCCAGGTATGACGAACAAAAGTAGAATAGAAAAGAAACATTAAAAGGAATATACAAGAATTTTTTAAATAAAAATAGTGAAATAAGTAAAGGATTATGAGTTCACTATAACGCCACATACGTTCAGGATATATCGAAACGACCTTACATAGCAAACTGATACGCTGAACAGCATTTTAAATAAGACGGATCAATGTTTCTGATGCATTACAGCAACACAACCAATAAGTAGCAAAGAATCGCGTTTAACGTAAGCAAAAATGAGGAGTGATTCAACGATTATCTAGTAATAACTTCCAAAATGAATAGACTGCCTTTCAAAAGACAACACAAACGATCAAATATTGCATAAAACCACCTAGAACAAAAACCTTAAATTTGGAAAATAACTATTACGAGTAAATGCTTCCAGTCTTTGATGATTTCGGACGTCGGACCAAACATTTATCATCAGGTGCTGTTTTGATGAGTGTTCTGTTAACTGGTGTTTGGGCCATGTTAAATTTATTATGATATATGAGCAAAGCTGGAGATCCCATGGTGATTTCAAGTAAGGAAATGAAATCAGTACATGGGATATGTTCAAAGATGTATAACTCTGTCTAACCTTTCAGATATTCCTTTTAGCAAAATCAATATAATATTGTGGGACAGAACAAAAACAAAACAAAAAATATAAAAAAATAAAATAATATACAATATACATGTATTGATTATGATAATCACCTGGATACACTATTGTTGGCAAAAGTCTGAGTAGATATAAAACATGATAAATAGTAGTATGAATACTATGGTGAAAAATGTAGATTGCAAAACTATTCATGACACTTTAGTGAGTTTTATTGTAGGGAAGATTTTGCATATAAGGCATTTACATTTGGGTTTGTTGTAATGTTATTGGGTTTGGAGATAAGTTCCATGGTCCAAATATCCAAGGATTGTAAGAAGGCATCTGAAGCGGCGGACCTGGTGGGGTCATTGTTAATGGAAGTATAAAGTCGCTATTGATATCTATAGATATCTGCGAGAAGCAGTAAGCATTTTCACAATAAAATCATTGCGCAAAGTAATTAATAACACTCCTACAAAATTAGTAATTAGTCTTTCAAGGAAGACATGTATCGCCTGCGTAATAACGGTTCACGCAAAAAACAATCTGTGTTCTGTCAAACAGGAAGTGGGGATGGAAAAGATCCATAACTTTTTTACACAGTAAAGGTCCCAATATTGATACCCATGATAGAATTCAGAAATCTGGGATATGTGGTTTCTGAGACAAATATGACAGAAATTTTCGAGACGCCAAAAATATTCAAGTTCTGTCAAACAGGAAGTGGGAATGCAACAGATCCATAACTTTGTAACACAGTAAAGGTCCCCCATATTGATACCTCATGATAAAAATCAGAAACCTGGGATATGTGGTTCCTGAGAAAAATATGACAGAAATTTTTGTGACCCCCATCAGCAAAAAATATTCTTATATTATGTTATGTGTAGAATAAGTTTGACTTTACCCTGGATTGATCCACTGACAGTGTGACGGGTGCTGTGTACAGAGCAGGACATGCTTACCCTTAAGGAGCACCTGACGTCGCTCTCTGTTTTCTGGGAGTTCACGCTGTCAGTGCTTTAGTTTTTTTGTGCTGTCTCGTTAAATTTTAGTTTTGTCTTCGTCAGTAATGTTTGTGGTACCGATTTGTCCTTGTCCATGTTTGAATACTAAAGTGTTTACAAAATATTTTCAAAATTTCAACTTGGTTCTGTTTGAGGGTTAGAGAAGTTACACGTACCATGGTTCTTAATTGGTTTTGTCTCAGGGTTAGAAAATGACGATAACCAATCAGTAACCTAACAGATCTTTCAAAACATATGCCTCACTGATCGTGTGACGGGTGGTGTATACATGGTAGGACATGCTTACCCTTCCGGAGCACCTGATGTCACTCTGTTTTTTGAGAGTTCACACTGTTAGTGCTTTAGTTTTTTTGTGTTGTATATGTAATGTTCGTGTGTTTAGTGGCCATTTGGTGTCTTTGGTCTACCGTCTTCTGGTGTTCTTGCTTTTGCCTTGTCTCTGGACTTTGATTTATGTAATATTGTGCTTTGTTCCTTCGGTATTCTACTGCCGTTGTTTTGTACCAAGGTTCGTCCCCGAGAATATCATCCGCTTAGTAGCTAAGTATTACTTTAGCCATGAGAATAGAGAAACTAAAGGAACTTATACCGGCTGGGACGTCTCCCGTGTTTAAAAAGTCACTTACCGATGAAGCTACGGACACAGGTTCATTGGAGAAATTAGGTGTTCAGAGTAGTTCAGTTTCAACTTTGACAGATTCTCAAGAGTCACCTTCAGATCACACTCTTTCTACAAGTTACTCATTACATTCTGCTCGACAGCTTAAACCTTGCTCAGTCAAATTACATGATATTTTTAATTTTCCCGAACACCAAACACAAGGCACAATTTCTCCATTCCTAGTGAAAAACTGCAAAACTTGTAACATTCTAATTACAGACACAAATTTTACCAGTAATTTAACCAACAAAACTTATTACACTAGAAGCTATGGTGATCTGAATTGCTCCTCGAGAAATTTAATTTACGGCATGTAGTGCTCTCTTTGTGGACTGATTTATTATTACTAAATATACGGACATAAACATGAAATCACAAGAGACTACTAGTAGTTAACTGACATGCCAGCTCCAGACCCATTACCAA
>MJUU01000904.1:33881-70358 GCA_002080025.1 Modiolus philippinarum
ATATACCGGAATACATAACCCGTGTCCATGCAATACAGATTTTAGAAATTTAGAATGTGTTTAGTTAAAATGCAAAGACCCTATCAAAAAATCAATGTTAATACCAAAGAAGGCCATACGTAATGACTTGACGACAATACCGTAATTATAACCCTTATGAATTAGACGATTTAAAGGTTTTATAAGTTTGTTAGGCGAGTTTAAGTATTTTTACTCTTATGTAAAACATTACCGTAAAATAAGGGAGGTGAAATACAAGCCTTGATTAGATGTTTACAGGTAGCATTGTATTTATGAACTAAGTCTTTATATCGATGATAAAACTTAGTAAACTATATATATATATATATATACAACTAACATACAATATCAAAATAGCATATATTATATGTATATGTGCACAAAAAAAGCATGTACCGACAAACTGATCATAGACCAACACAAAAATTGCTGTATTCACACATTCAGCATAATGCAAAATAGTTTTCAAAGTATAATGATTTCAATTTGTTTTTAAAAATACCAATAGATTTACATTTTCTCAAAGTAAGGGGAAGCTCATTCCATAATTTTGGGCCAATTGTACTGAAACTTCTATCCGAAAAAGTTTGGTTCTTGTTGAACGGAATAACATAGCAACCCTCGGATGATACTGAAGACCTTAATGTACGTTTAGATACCGGATGCGACAAGAGATCTATCAAATAAGATGGTGCGTCCCCTACCGAACAATTGTACATATAAGTTAATATTTTAAGATTAATTTTTGCTTTTATAGGCAGCCAATGTAGATCGAATAATGCCTGTTTTGAACTGTCAAACTTGGAACGATTTATCACAAGCTTAGCACACATATTTTGGATACGCTGAAGTTTCATTAAATCACAGTGAGATATACCATACCAAATTACATTACAATAGTCTAAGTGAGAAATAACCAAAGATAAAACTAGAGTCCCTGTTGCCTCTTTTGACAAATATTTTCGGATACTGTTGATTTTGAAATAGTTTATCATGGCAGTTTTGCATTTCCTTTTAATTTGCTCTTTAAAATTTAGAGACTCGACTAGAAAAGCACCTAGATATCTTATACAATTTTTTGATTCGATAATTTCGTCACAAATTGATATTTCTTTAGTAATACATTTATTAAGTAGTGGCCGGATTTAATCAAATTGTAAAGTTTCAAAGTTTCAAAGTTTACTAAATTTTGTCATCGATATAAATACTCACCGTTCATTGAAAATCTTATGGTGGCTTTGAGTTGTTATTGCTCCCCTTAGGGTCTTTGTCTCTTTGACACATTCCCCGTTTCCCTTCTTTTTCTTATTAGTTCATAAATACAATGCAACCTGTAAACATCTAATCAAGGCTTGTATTTCACCTCCCTTATTTTATGGTAATGTTTTACATAAGAGTAAAAATACTTAAACTCGCCTAACAAACTTATAAAACCTTTAAATCGTCTAATTCATAAGGGTTATAATTACAGTATTGTCGTCAAGTCATTACGTATGGCCTTCTTTGGTATTAACATTGATTTTTTGATAGGCTTTTTGCATTTTAACTAAACACATTCTAAATTTCTAAAATCTGTATTGCATGGACACGGGTTATGTATTCCGGTATATCATTAATTTGATATCGTTTGAGAAATTTAATTGGCGGAGAAGTGGTCACATGACTCCCTGTATAAAGTGATGTTGCATGGCTATATCGCACGTTACTAAATAAAGACCAAAATAATCTTTCATATCAGTAACTATCATAGAAGTATTTTATAATCAGATGAAATGAAATTTTACTTAAATAAAGTAAAATCTTTTTCTTTTGTGTGAAATTTATAGGATTTAAAGATCAAACTCAATTATATATCCTTAAAGGTTTATACAACTGTATATGCATTTCTTGTAAATTAATAATATAACAATTACAGCATGTGTTAGAGGTCGATATGATGTTATATCGACCTAGAAAAGCATATCGACCTCGGATTTCATCCTCGGTCGATATGCATTTCTCAGGTCGATATAACATCATATCGACCTCTAACACATGGTATAATTGTATAATATGCATGAAATCGTTATGCTAAACTTCTTACAGGAAGGGATCTTGGTGGAAGCTGTATACTGAGGGTACATAACTTACTTTGTCAGTTGGTAATGGATCCGGACTTGGCATGTCATTTAACTGGTAGTAGTCTCTTGTGATTTCATGTTTATGTCCGTATATTTAGTAATAATAAATCGGTCTACAAAGAGAGCACTACATGCCGTAAATTAAATTTCTCGAGGAGCAATTCAGAACACCATAGCTTCTAGTGTAATAAGTTTTGTTGGTTAAATTACTGGTAAAATTTGTGTCTGTGATTGGAATGTTACAAGTTTTGCAGTTTTTCACTCGGAATGGAGAAATTGTGCCTTGTGTTTGGTGTTCGGGAAAATTAAAAATATCATGTAATTTGACTGAGCCAGGTTTAAGCTGTGGAGCAGAATGTAATGAGTAACTTGTAGAAAGGTGACTCTTGAGAATCTGTCAAAGTTGAAACTGAACTACTCTGGACACCTAATTTTTCCAATGAACCCGTGTCCGTAGCTTCATCGGTAGGCGACTTTTTAAACCCGGGAGACGTCCCAGCCGGTATAACTTCCTTTAGTTTCTCTATTCTCATGGCTGAAGTAATACTAAGCTACTGAGCGGATGGTATCCTCGGGGACAAACCTTGGTACAATACAACGGCAGTAGAATACCGAAGGAACAAAGCACAAGATTACATAAATCAAAGTCCAGAGACAAGGCAAAAGCAAGAACACCAGAAGACGGAAGACCAAAGACACCAAATGCCCACTAAACACATGAACATTACATATACAACACAAAAAAAAACTAAAGCACTAACAGTGTGAACTCTCAAAAAACAGAGTGACATCAGGTGCTCCGGAAGGGTAAGCATGTCCTGCCCTGTATAGAGCACCCGTCACACGATCAGTGAGGCATATGTTTTGAAAGATCTGTTAGGTTACTAATTGGTTATTGTCATTTTCTAACCCTGAGACAAAACCAATTGAGAACCATGGTACGTGTAACTTTTCTAACCCTCAAACAGTACCAAGTTGAAATTTTGAAAATCTTTTGTAAACACTTTAGTATTCAAACATAGACAAGGACAAATCGGTACGACAAACATTACTGACGAAGACAAAACTAACATTTAACAAATTTAAAATTTAAAGACAACACAAAAAACTAAAGCACTGACGGCGTGAACTCCCAGAAAACAGATAGCGACATCAGGTGCTCCGGAAGGGTAAGCATGTCCTGCTCTGTACACAGCACCCGTCACACTGTAAGTGGATCAATCCAGGGTAAAGTCAAACTTATTCTACACATAGCATAGAATAAGAATTTTTTTTGCTGATGGGGGTCACAAAAATTTCTGTCATATTTTTCTCAGGAACCACATAACCCAGATTTCTGATTTTTATCATGAGGTATCAATATGGGGGACCTTCAGATGCCTTCTTACAATCCTTGGATATTTGGACCATGGAACTTATCTCCAAATCCAATGACATTACAACAAACCCAAATGTGAATGCCTTATATGCAAAATCTACCCTGCAATAAAACTCACTAAAGTGTCATGAATAGTTTTGCAATCTACATTTTTCACCATGGTCATTTTTGACCATAGTATTAATACTACTATTTATTATGTTTTATATCTACTCAGACTTTTGCCAACGATAGTGTACCCAGGTGATTATCAAAATCAATACATGTATATTGTATATTATTTCATTTTTTTATATTTTTTGTTTTGTTTTTGTTCTGCCCCACAATATTATATTGATTTTGCTAAAAGAAATATCCTGAAAGTTTAGACAGTTATACATCTTTGAACATTTCCCATGTACTGAATTCATTTCCTTACTTGAAATCACCATGGGATCTCCAGCTTTGCTCATATCTCATAATAAATTCAACACGGCTCAAACACCAGTTAACAGAACACTCATCAAAACAGCACCTGATGATACATGTTTGGTCCCACGTCCGAAATCATCAAAGACTGGAAGCATTTACTCGTAATAGTTATTTTCCAAATTTAAGGTTTTTGTTCTAGGTGGTTTTATGCAATATTTGATCATTTGTGCTGCCTTTTGAAAGGTAGTCTATTCATTTTGGAAGTTATTACCAGATAATCGTTGATTCATTCCTCATTTTTGCTTACGTTAAACGCGATTCTTTGCTACTTATTGGTTGTGTTGCTGTAATGCATCAGAAACATTGATCCGTCTTAATTAAAATGCTGTTCAAAGTATCAGTTTGCTATGTGAGGTCGTTTCGATATATCCTGAACGTATGTGGCGTTATAGTGAACTCATAATCCTTTACTTATTTCACTATTTTTATTTAAAAAATTCTTGTATATTCCTTTCAATGTTTCTTTTGTATTCTACTTTTGTTCGTCATACCTGGGCCAATACGTCTATATTGATAAGTCTTAACGTCTGATAACCAAACATTACAACTACTTTCTCTGCTTTTGTTTTGTTTTTGTTTTCTTAAACGAAGAGAAACACAACATGTATATGAAATATATGGATAAAACTACATGATTTACAAGAAAAAAAAACATTTTTTTTTCTCATTCTGAAACATCTCAGACTATGCCAAGTATCGTCTAATTTATTCTCCCCCAAATGCTTTTGTAGAGTGTCTGTTAAATGTAAAATATAGTTTCCATAACGAGAACTATTTGATTATGAAATTTCTCAGATCGAGTTAAATAAGTTTTGCAAATGTTTGAAAGCGAGGCTTGCCGAGCTTTTAAACATTTGAAAATTTATTAAACGAGATGTGAGAAATTTCATAATTAACGTGTATAAGTTGTGGAAACTGTTTCTCTAANGACTGCAGTTAAAGCAGAGTTTCAACCGTTGTAGAAACAAAAATCGTAAACACGTTTTTTGTCACATGCTCCTGGATAGTAGTTAACTATGGGAAAAAGCCGTAGGTTTTTGAAAAACGTTTTTTGAAACCTACGGCTTTTTGCCATATCAACTACTGAATGTATTCCGAATAAATTTGGCGGGAAATATCACGAAACTTGTTCTCCTCTCTAGAGAGAAGAACAAATGTTTCCACACCGTTCAGGAAATGAGAAAACTGGATAGAAATTAGAGAAAACGAATATAATAAACTGAGAATTTTGGTAAACCCTGCAGTTACCAATATTCTACCTTCCATTATTACAAAAGTAATATATGATTTAAATAGAATTTCTTACTTCAATTATACTATTATCGTCTTACTGGATTGATTATATGATTGCAGTCACAGTCCCTGGTTACGTAAACCAGCAATCAAATCGAGCCGCACTTCGGAAGCAGTGTTATTTATTACACACCAACATTGTATCACCTGATCAACAATCATGTTATCTGGTACAGTGATCATATATGGTGAATTGGTAGTACAATAATGCCTAAATTGTATAATATGATAGTGCATACATAACTTGTATGTGATGCTGTGTGAAATAAAATAAGCACACACTAATTATAAAAAATGACTTAGATGTGAAAAATGAAAGAATTGGTTATCATATTTTATTTAATAAAGTTAAAAAGTATGTAGAAATCAGGACACAAACACTTGTCGTATATTAAAAAATAAAAGGGGTTGATTATGCAGACAACTTGAGCATCCTAGTTTTCATCGAAATTAATCATTTCGATAGAATATAGACGATAACAAACTCACACCAATGCAACAATCATGTATCTTAACCTATCATTAACTGAAGTCAATAATAAGTATATTAAGTGTTTTACAGAAAATGTGAAATGATCAGAAATATCATCTTTCACATCACATTTCTAGTCCACAACATAGAAAATACTTACATTGACCAAGTATTTCATTGATTAGTGATACGAATAAAAGAAAAAAAAAGACCAAACCTCAATTTAAACTGTTTAAAATGTAGATTAAACGAGCTCATGTCTTGAAATGAAAAAAAACTATGTTCAAAGTGTTTTTTAATAATTTATTAGTATATGTAATGTACTGTGTGTGGTACCCGTCTACCCTTTAATGTATTTGGTAATAATTTCCAAAATGAAGAGACGGCTTTTCAAGAGACAGACCATACAATCAAATATTGCATCATAAACCAACCTACAACTAAAATCCTTAAATTTGGAACATTGTTTAGTTTTTGAACTTGTAACACTAGTTCTGTCTTCGCTTCAAGGATTTAATTTAAATGAATTGCTATTGATTATTGCGTTGAGATATGTTCTGAATATGGTGCCGTAAACATAAATCCGTACCAAATAACTATATACTGAAGTTACTGTGAATTTATTTTCTGCATATGCGCATTTCGACAACTTATATCTCTTGAGTGCAGATAAAATCTAAATGTTTGGAAGACCATAAACTCAAAGATATTCAAAAACTGATAGAGAACAAATAACCAATATGATCTAAATGTGAAGCCAAAATAAAATATGGATAGAGCTTTGCATGAGGGAGATACTCCTTAGTTTTCAACAATATTTACAAAAATTTAGATATTGCAAGGTTTCAAATAGAATCGGCTTTTGGGTCAGCACCGAAGTACTGACTACTAGGCTAGTGAATACCCTCGGGGACTAAAAGTCCACCAGGGGACCACTAAAAGTACCAAACAGTGCATCACAAACAACAACGAGAAAAATCTTAAAATCGGAAAAATATGTTATTCTCGTATTCATAGCTTAGAAACTTAATTCACAGTAACTTCGGTATATTGTTATTTATTACCACTGGGCCGATGCCTCTGCTGGTGGACTATTAGTCCCCGAGTTTATTCATCAACCCAATAGCCAGTAGTTCTGTGCTATCCCGAAAACCGATTTTATTCGAAGATTGTCAAATTTAAGAAAATTTTGTTTAAAACTAAGGAGTATCTCCCTCCGGCATAGCTGTGTCCTTAGCTGATTTTGGCTTTTCTTTTTAGATGTTATTGGTTAATTGTACTCTTTCAGCTTTTGCATATATTTCGGCTCATGGATTTCAAAATGTTTGGATTTAATCTGCACTGAAGAGACATTAGTTGTGGAAATGCGCATATGCAGAATCTTAATTCACAGTTACTTTGGTATTTTGTTATATAGTCTTGTTTTAAATGAATATTTTTTTTCGTTCTGAAATATTCCGCTATTGGTACAGGAAAGGCGATTACAATGAAGATCTTATGGTGGCTTTGAGTTGTTATTACTCCCCTTTGGGTCGTTGTCTCTTTGACACATTCCCCGTTTCCCTTCTTTTTCCTATGTTACAAAATTTAAAACAAATGTTAACCGACAAATTTTATATACCCATACACCTAGACTTACGTTATCACATTCTTTAAATGCGATAATTTTCTTATTCTTTGAAAAATAAATCATCATTTCTATTCCGTATAAAAGATGGAACTATCATAAGTAAATACTTGCAGTCGTTGTTGATAAATGATTTCGGACTACCGACAAAATAGTGATGCTTACAATTGGTAATTCGAGGTATCTGGTCTTGACATCAAGACAGTACTATCTGAACGGAACAATAGTGAGAACACATCAACAAACCCATTTCGAAGAAAAAGGGAGAAGGGGAAATTCTAAAAATCAAAAGTAATAAAACACTGCAATGGCAGATATAACACTAAAAATGATATTGACTTGTCAGTAATTGCATTGTTGTTGCATTTTAACTTTCACCAATCAAAAATGTTTTGTACACAAGAAAAAGTAGAAAATAAAACAAATTAAAAAAGAGCGGAAAGGCATGTAGCGTTTCAAAAACTGTTCAGCCAGGGTTATGTTCAATCACTATTAATATAGTCTCAAAACGTTTTATGGTCGTCAACACAATTGGACAGATCGTTTCAATATGTCTATATTACAAATGAAAGACCCCGAGTTATTACTGGATTGTCACATAAAGAATTTGACATTACACCAAACTTTTCATTTAAAGTGAGACGGGCGTCACCTGTTAAGCTAGTCATGCTTACCCTTCCGGAGCATTTGATGACACTATTGTTTTTCTAGGGGTTCACACTTTATTTTTTGTGTATTATGTTCTGTTTGTTTCGTCTTCGTCATTTACGTTCCATGTCTGTATGTAATCTATATATTGCAATATATTCCAGGTTTATGCTTTTTAATGGTTGCTTCCGTATTCATTTAGAAATTTATTTAAAGATGCGCCAAGACCAAAGACTAAGCGAATGGCAATATTTCAGGTTTTAAGCGATTATCAACTAAAATCAATTGATCAATATTCGATTTCATAACAAAAATCTGTAAATTACCCGTCCACTTGTAGCGAGATTATGCTTTTCAGAAACGCCTGCACCACGCTATAATACGACCGCAAAATTTTGCAGTGGTTTAAAATTATTTTTTACCTTAAAAAAAACTCGTTGGGATTTTTCCACATGCATCGTTAATTTTTTCATAAGCCTTTATTTGTTCATTATAATATTAAAGAAAATTGTTTAAATTAAATTTTAACAGTATTTGGCTAAATGAGAAAAAAAAATAGCTCCTACAGATTTACTACATTCTGAGGCATTGCACATTTTTTGGAATCTCCATGAAATATGAGTGAGCAAACCTAAAAATATCTGGACATGCTTCACCTTAAGATTGTAAGAACACTTTGCAATTTAAATTTATGTTTGCTGACGATTCGTCATCCATAGATCAACGGATAAAAAAGACATAATATTCTGCCTGCATCCGTTAAATTAGTTTTGAGATTTAGTGAACTGAAAATTTTTCACACATACTGGCCTCTCACCGAGTTCTTGACCAAACCCTCCGGGAAGTTTTGAGTTTGATTTTTCTTCCTTGTTCTACCAGCAGACTAGGCTCCTTAAGCTGGCCGGCAGTTTAGCGGCGAGCACCCCTTGACCCATTTTTCAAAATTACGTATTGTCTTTTTCTCTCCTTTCAAGATTGTGGTCATGGAGTTAGTAGTCTGGATTGGGTTTTATTCGTATGTTTTTTTTATACTATTGGGAAACGGGACAAATAAAGGGGAGGTTTGGCTACACATAAACCGGTTTAACCCTACAGCTTTCCCGAGTTCCTATCGTTGTCTACTTTTTTATTTTGTCTTATTCGTATATTTCCTGGGTAGTTCCCCGGCACATTGTGGCATGTAATTATGATTTTCAGCCACTGTAGGTGTTTCCTGTTATCCATTTTTTACATGGATGTAGCGAGGTTCGAATTTTAGCAATGAATTCCTCTTTGACTAGGGCAAGTCTTGAATTTACCATGATTATGAGTAAAGGTCATTGTTGAAGTCCTCACGGTGACTTCAAGACAAAACAACAACAGTAATAGCGTCGTTCCACTGCTTAGTTGTACCATGTTTTTGCAGAAAATTTGTCTCATTTGCATTTACTCCATTTCCATTCATTGTTAATTCTCCTTAGTTTTGTTTCATTGTCTGATCTTAAGTTTCTATAACAAACGATGAATAAAAAACAAACACAACAAACAAAAATGAATTCAATACTAGAAAAAACATGTAAATAAATTGTATTTTGTCCGCAATCCAATTGGTACATTACATCATACATGACTGTACATAACATTTACACATTTAGTTACTTTATACCTCAAATTGATATTTTTTTTAATTAATACTTGATAATTTTACAGCAATATAAATACTGAATGATGGGATAATGAAACAAGCTTTTAAGGTGTTTGCAGGGTATTATTTTCCTTTTATAGAATTTTGTGAAATTTTCTGTGTAGAAACATAACTTTACATAATTGAAAATATATAATAAAATTTGGTGGTCACCGTGCACTTAAGCGCAAAAAAGTGAAATTGAAAATTTAAGGCTTTTACAAAATTAAATTGATTTTTCCAAAGATTAGGAAAAAAACAGTTGGTTTTACTTTGACAAAATTCGGACGCGTTCCAAATCCTTTATAACGAATCCATTAAAGCGTAAAATTAAGAATTGTGTAATTTTGTACCACATTTACCCCATAAAACGATCTGTTGGCAAATTTGAACTCACAATGTTCAATATTGTAGTTATTGTTGAAACTGGTATTCTCATACTGAAGGAATCATTTTATCTTTGGTTGCCAAAAATTGATAATGGATTTAGATTATCTATTCAGAAGCCAGAAAGTACCGTTACATGCTTCATGTTTTACATCTAAAGCTTTCAACGTGTTTGCTTGGTGAAACTGTAAGTGATGCTTTACTTTTGGCGGATTGTATACTTTTTTTTAGTATTTTGCGCCTTAAAAATGAATCATCGTAGGGATTTTGCCACGTGCACTATTTTTTTTCAAAAACCTTTATTTGTTCATTATGTCAAGTAAGATAATTGTTTAAATTAAA
Source organism: Modiolus philippinarum (assembly GCA_002080025.1). NCBI lineage: Eukaryota > Metazoa > Mollusca > Bivalvia > Mytilida > Modiolidae > Modiolus > Modiolus philippinarum. The sequence goes on from MJUU01000904.1 coordinate 44,304, forward strand.
TTTTAACAGTATTTGTCTCACTGAGAAAAATAGGCTTTCACAAATTTATGCCAATCAGAGCCATTTGCATATTCTATGACGTCTTCATAAAAACAATTAACAATCTGTTCATGATCACCAACCAAATCCATCGCCTTAAACAACCAAATATAGTTTGCAGCATTTAGAGTTCTATTAGAAGTGCGGTGTCTATCAAATTCAGTTCGCAATTCATACATTTCTTGTCGCCTTTGCTGTTTTTTATTAAGTTTATGGTAGCAGAGAAGACGCAAATAGTGGCCAAATACAGCTGGTGTTCCCTGAATAAAAATTGAAAGCGGCTTTTGGATGCATCCATTTCTTGATTGGACAATGCATGAACTTGAACTAATGCTCTTAATGAAGTCTCTTTGTTCAGCATCTTTCCCAGCAAACAGTGCCAGTGCATCATGTAAGAAATCACGTGATTTAAATATGTATTTGATGAATACATTGTATCACTCTTAAAATCATTGCCTTTGTATAAAAATGAAACTGGAAATATGACTTCTATTGTATTGTACATGCACATAAGTTTGTGATTACGTAAAAATGAAAGATTGAGTGTATTTTGTGTAATATTGTTTTTATCTACTTTATTTCGACCGTTGATAAGTATTTTATTTCTTGAAGATTCTGAAAGAGCAAACCCTGTTGTGATTAAAGCTACATCATATTGTTTATGTTGATAGTGAAATGCTGCTATTTGTAACCAGCCAGATACGGTGTCTAGGCTTTTTGCAATAAGTAGACGAGATAAGCATGTTTTCCTCTGAGTGTAAAATCTCTTGTTTCTGATATTAAAGTCATATTTCTTTCGAACCGAAAGTTTGCCAGAATAATTTGCTAAATACAATAGCAACAGCTTACTTTCGAACGTTGATTTGCACTCATTTGCTGTTTTGATTTTCATCAAAAGCGACATCACAAGTTTTTCATAGTCTATTCCATTATAATCAAAGTGTGTACATGTGAAAATATTCATGATTTTAAGAATAGCAATGTTAGTATACCTTCAGACATTAGACAGTTGAGCAGGGTTTCCATTCTGAGCTTTGCTTTACCAAAAATTTTATTTCTGAACATATTGTTTTTCTGGCATGAAGTAATTTGGGCAGTAACCACAACGAACGAAATACATTAAACGTCTTAAACATTGTGTATAACATTCTAATAAATTGCGAGGTTCCAAAACTAAGTACTCATTCATTTCAATTTCCCAAAAATAAAACAGTTTTCATGAAATATGAGCAAAAAAGGTTTTCAGTGTCTTTATTTATATCTATGATTTCTTTGAGAACAAATTTAAGTAGTGCATAACATAAGAACTGTGTGTGATTAAATGAATGGATCAATGATTTCTCAGCTAATGAAAACGAAATTCTCCATTCATGTGGATTCATTTCTGGCTTATCTGAGTCCCCTATAGGTACAAACAAAACGCCTTGTTCTTTGATTTCTGATATAAGATCAACATATTGCCATTTTGACCTTGGCCTTGCTATCCATTCTGAAACAAATGATGACCAGGTCTGTCAGTGTAAGCAAACTGCTATATCCATTGACATGTCCCATGTGCTCAAATAAGGCCCATGTTTCAAAAAACATGGGCCACCTATAGGGTTTTCATGATTAGAAAAATGTCCTAAAACCGTCTTTAGTTTGTCACTTGATAATAAAGTTCCACAGTCTGCATAAACTGCATGTATATCCCAATCAATATCAGTATACATTTTTAGTAAAGCAAATCCAGGCGGAGAATTTCCTATATCGGCCATTATATCATATCTATCGAAACATTCTTTACTATCAGTATAAACTGCAAAATTAACCTGTAACATAACATCAAAAGTCTAACCCTTCTGCTTTACTTCCGCTGCTTATCAAATGAAAATATTTTGGACAAAAGTTGCTGCTATCTACTAAATTCCAAGCATTTTCGAGTGTCTTATAGAAAAGACGTCTTTTCCTTACAACATTTTCGGATCCTGATACCAAACAAAGATATTCATAAAGCTTTAATGATAGTTCTTCAGTCGTCATACTAGCCTAAAAAGAGAAAATATAATGATGCAGTTTTCATTATCGATATTTTACATTCATTTACGTAATGTTGTTTAGAAATAGGACCTAGTATCTCCGGCTTGCGGGGTGTGACCCCTCCTAAACGGAGGCTGACCCCGAGGGTCCCGGGATATAGAAATAGGACCCATTCCGTGGTTGTGCGGGATTGATAAATACACAACCCATCTTTCGGATGGGATGTAAACTCAGGTCCACGTGTTGGAAGAAACGCCACGCTTCCTGCACGTTAAAGAACCCTTGTAGCAAGCTCTGTTGGGGTGGTCCGTAGGTGATCAGCTGCAAGGCTAAATTCCCCGCCCTTGACGATTTCACCCTACTTTTCCAGTGGCAGTCAGAATTTCCCGTCCCATGGCCCTTTCCATACCCCAAAGTGATTATTTATTAACAAACTTGTTCTCGTCTTGATATAGCTGAAATATTGCTGAGTAGACGTTAAACAATATTCAATCAATCAATCGTAATGTTGTTTGAATTTTTTATACCTTCTACCATGAACAGAATAGCACATTTTTTCCAAATGTGATATATTACATAAGGCTCGCGTAGTTGTTTAATACGTGTTGAGATTTTTCTTATTATTGCAAACCATTTTACAATTTTACGCAATCAATTTAATACTATATATTTTGTAACGGGAAAACATGACACTCTGCACTCAATTAATCACAAACTCTGGCCCTCGAGTATGAGGGCAAACCTCGCCACTGAATGCGATTTTGAAACAAAACAAGCTCTTGACAATCTAATTTTTTAAAAACACGCATAGCTGTTTTTTTTTCTTTTTTTTTTTTGCTCCTTTGAGATAACAAAGAAGTCATAGTCGCTATGCCGCCAATTATTTCCTGCACAGTTTTAAAATATAATTACGTTCTCAATTTAAACTAAACATGACGTGTTTTAAAAAAAAATAATCTAAATAGAGGAATAGTACAAGTGAAAATCCGGATATATAAGATAGATCAAATCAAGTTGCATTATACCAATTGAACATATACGGTATATTGAACTAGTGAATCACAGCCACAGCATATCAAAAAAACTTTATGAAATGTGTTGAAAACAAAGTTAACGGTTAATCGAGTATGCGAAAAAAATGTACAAATTTATCATAACAATGATTGTTCCTGCTAAGTTTCTTTCAATTTCTTTCAAGGTTACTCCTTCAAATACGTGTACAGCATAACGATATTTAACATGGCTATTACTGTATTTTTAAAAAAGAAAAAAACTCAAATTTGACGGAAATTCAGGAAGTTATAACTAAAATTATAATCGATATGTTTCGGTTGCAGACACCATCATGGATTTTTGTTGATGCCTTGCTTCTTTGTTTTTGTTTTTTTTCTTTCTTTTGTTTTTTTTTGTTGTTTTTTTTTCTTCCTTTGTTTTTGTTTTGTTTTGTGCTTTTTTTAAATTTTGTTTTATTCTGTTGTATTTGTTTTTGTTTTTTTGTTTTTTTTTTGTTTTTTTTTTTGTTTTGTTTTTTGTTTTGTTTTTTTTGTTGATTTTTCTTTCATTTTTGTTTTGTTTTGTTTTTGTTGTTGTTTTNTTTTTTGCGTTAAAAGAGACCGGAGTTATTGTTCGAGCAGATGGCTATTTCGACTACTGATTTCTCGTCAGGGCGTATCAAATCAAAACATTTGTGAGACTGTAAATCGAAAGATGTAAAAAAAAACTACTGATAGAGAACAACTAATCAAATAGTATCTAAAAGAAAAGCCAAACTAAGCTTTGACAGCGCTGCTCGCTTGTTCTAAACAAATTCTAGAAGTTAAGATATTGCAAAGTAAGTGAGAACCGGACTGTCAGTTTAAAACGAACAATCCAAGGACAATAGCAACATCGGAAAAACAAGGAAACAAAGACATAACATGAGCAAGGCACAGAAAAGAAAAATTAAGACACACTTTAATACAAAAAAGAACAACGCAGATCCAATAAAACCAATAGGTGAGATCAGGTGCACCGATTGAGTGAGCATCTCCTACTTTTTATAAGACATCCGCCTTGTTGAATATGTCAACTCCGATAGTAAAGTCAAATCCGGTAAAGGAAAAATTTAGGGTACAAAGAAAAATATCTTTTGTCATCTGGGAAACCAGTACAGTTCAAAGACATTGGATAGAAAATCGACTCAGATTGAGCTTCACATTGTCATGGCTTCTGACATGGAAAGAGTATTTATAAGTGTTTTGTTGATAAAACTGTAAAAAATCAATGTAATAAATAAAAGTATCCAACTAAAATATCATGACATATTGCATATTTGTGGTTTTCTTAAATTATAATTTAATCACAAAAACTGAGATAGTGTAATTGGTTTGGTGTGTGGTATTTTTTTTTTGTTTTGTCCCATTGTCGCTAAACTGAGTGGCCTATTTGTAAGCAACCGAGCTCTCTCAAGGAAGACATTGTATTTAAAACAGGCCTTTGAGTACCGAGATATGAGTTGGGGGATATAAACTCCATATGTAGATGCTTTGGAGAGTTCTCAAATAAAATCGGCTTTGGCGCAAACAACAAAGTACTGCCTACTGGGTCTGTGAATAACTTTTAGGACCAACATTCCATCAACAGCAGAGGGATCGATCCAGTGTGAATAAATTAAAAGTTACCACCCTAGTTAGCTGAGATCTCGGCGAACGTTTTGGTTCAGCTGAGTTCGCTTATAATTGGTTTACTCCGGTTGAATAATGTTTAGGCCGTAGAGAAAAATGTAAACAAATATATATTTTAAGTAACAATGAATAATGTTTTAACCCGGTTCAGGGTAATGTTCAGAGTTTTTGATATTGAACATTTACCTTTTCGTTAATATCATTCACTTAAGGATGTTCGCTGATCATGTTTATGGATTTTTGTCAGATTTTCGGATTTCTCTGGTTTTATCCATTCTAAAGCTTAATAATTTTTTTGCACGGTGACCCCCTAATTTTTTCCCATAATTTCATTTTATACATCTTTTGCAGCATTCTGACAAAATGTTATTCAATTGGCGTTATTTTGTCACATTCATTATTTTACAAACATTGATCATGTTAAACCCATGGAAAATGCAGAGGAGTTCAGTTTCCCGCCATTTTTTTTGAAACACTTGAATCTCAAAATTTTATTCGGTAACCTATCAATTTTTTTTGCTTAAATTTCTTATTTTACAAATTTCTAACAAAAAATCTCATTTAATTGAAGTCTTTGTTATTCTAAATTTGACCAGCGAACATCCTTAATAGAGGTGGTTACTTTAAATTTCATTTCTGCAAATGGACATTTCGACAATTTATTCAGTGCCGATCAAATATGTAAATACTGAATAACTGAATAATATCTATAAAATCTATCAGAATATGATTTTTCAAGGTCTTCAAGTGATATTCTAAAGCTGATTAGAAAACTGCATAAACATAATTCTCCTTACTATATCTATTTTTATACTATTTTCCACATCTTATTTTCTTTATTTTGAGACCTACAAAATCAACATGGATAACCAATGGCTTATGGGTAAAGATTTTTCAAACGTTATTTCACACCGTAGGAGTAGCATCAGTTTTTCAGACATTCCAAACGTAGAACCAAACCGTTAGCTTAGCTTTGAGTCTACGGCCAAAATTTTACCCCTATCACTACAAAATATTTTCGAGAATTGTTTAGCTTTTCTCGAAATTGTGTTTGCTCTATGTCAAATAAACCTTTTTGCATGGCACTTCTTAATTCTGAGATTTTTTTTCCAATACAAAAAAGATGCAAACATGATCAATAACCAAACTATCATTTTTAAATAAACCAGATCTGTCAATATTATAGTTTTTGACTCAGTTTAGTAATTTTCCTGCCTAACATTACAAATGGATAGTGTAAATTCATTAAAACGTAAGTCCACTATATTTTCTTTACAATAACTTTGTACAATTATAGCCATTCTTAAGTATCATAAATTTTACACATCAATAAGACTAGACCCTTTCCAAACTAACTGCTTTTTTGTCTATAATAGCATGTAAATGGTCAAAACACACAAAATGCATAAAGTGTTGAATGAATCATAATGCGAATATTTCACACCCAAATGTTAACTTAAACACAACATTTAACCCCATATTGATGAAAAATGGGAAGATTCAGCATTTCAGATTTTTACAAAATCCGTCAAATTTTTTGAGGGTATATATATATTCTCTACTTATAACTTAGACATGCTGACAAGATTTCACCTCCATTTTTTTGTTATCCCAGACTGTAAATTAATTTATTCACTGTAAAGTTCATTTGATTAGTTTTAATTTGATACAAAATTTGAGTATATCTATCTGATCTGTTAAAATTTGAAGAACTTGAAAGTTGATATTAAGTTAAAAATAAAAATATAAGAATTGTGAGGATTGTATTACAAAAATGGCCCTTTGCATTTAATACGTGAAGTTATATTCATATCAAAATATTTTATTTTGAAGAGGGAAAATAGAAGGGCTGGCAAAAAATCGGTCCGGATTATAACAATGGGGTGATGCACGTTGATCCATGATTCTAGCCTAATAGAAATTATACAAAATTCATGTCCCCAAACCAAAAAGGGGAAAAGATAAACTCTTTGGTCCGTCAAATATTTTCAAAAGAACCGACAGAGCTTAAGTAAATGTGTATACAGTTTTAATCATTTCGATCAGTATATTCTGAAAATTGTGGGATATTCAAAAAGTAATTCGTGATATTTCTCAGTATTTTATTGTATCTTTTTTATCATGTTACAGACGTTTCAAAGCATATAAAGAAATCACATAATACTGTAGTTATTGTAAAAATTTCAAAGGTGGCCATTTCGACAACTTTTGTCTCTTCAGTGAAAATCACAGCAAAACGTATGGAAGAGCATAATCTCAAATATTTGTAAAAGCTTTTAAAGAACAAATATCCAAATAAAGACCACGCGTCATCTGTCATTCATTAATTGTGAGGAATTGATGAAGCACGTTCATTTATGTTAAAAACAGCATTTGGTTATTCTTGGTTATTTATTTGTGTCGAAAGTCAACAAAAACTCATCAACGGAGTATTATTTTTCTTAAGGTTGTTCGGTAGTATTTACGCCATTTTCATTTCACGTTTCATGCTTTGACAGGTTTTTTTTTTTATTTAAAACATATATAAACATTGTTTTCCTGCGTCGGTAGTGAAAATCGTGTGGGAGTACGTACTCCCAGACAGTATATATATTTTAAAAAAATTAATATGTAATCATTAATTTTATGCTTAGACATGTCGTTTTAGGATTCTGATGTCTGTGTCTGATTTTCTAATGCACTTTGTCATTTTTCGAAGATTCCCGTCATCTTTAAAAAAAGATTATTCATATTTAAAGTATCATTTTAACCCCTTCTGGTTCGGTTTTTGTTTTCTCCTTAGTTAAATCTTAGTATATATGTTATAGAAGGCACGGACCAGTTGAGGGGAAAGACTGGGATTTTCACCTGAGCCAGGAAATTGCTTTGCCCGATTCGTAAGCCAGTTTTTACTATAAATATCTTTGCTAGGATTTTTCTAGCTAGTGTTTTTTAAATCTAATAATCAGGGTGAGAGCCAGATTATTATTTTTTTCAACTTAACTGCTTGTCAGATATTTTTGTTGAGAGGAAATTCTGAAAATGTTTATTTTTTTTTAATTTCAGCCGTCTTTAAAATAAATGGTCCGTGCTTAAAGAGCAACATCAATTGAAAATTTTGACATATCTTTAAAATATTTTGCTTAAAAACGTATAATGGGCCCATTTCTCTTAGTCTAGCATTTATTTTTGACGGGAAATTTTGGAAAGTATTTGTTCTGTAAAGTACTTTGAAATGAAAATTTAAACAAGGGAGGTAATTTCAAAAAAAATATTTTACAAAGAAATCATTATGTAAATTTTGATTGTGAAATATTTAGATGATAAGTATGAAAGAGAAAGGAAATGGGGTAAATGTCAAGGAGACAACATCCGTGGTCCCTATTTTTTGCTTTGTTTTCAGAAAGATCAATATAGAGGCTAGCAATGCATAAAATTAATCAAAATTCTCATGGATGAAACTTAAACAATTTGTAACAAATGATAATTTTTCTTCATATTTCAATTAAAAAATTCCCTTTTTTGGTGAAAGATTGTGAACTTATATGGCCCGTCACTCTCACTTTTTATTTTATTTTTTGGAAGTTCAATTTTTAAAGTTTAATTCTGCAAACTATTGACAAATTCTGATTGATTTAGGTTATACCCATAAACTACCTTAAGGATTAGCAAAGCAGCGTCTTACATCAGTGTTAAGAAATATAAACTTACCTTCAACAGAAACAGTTAAAACCAATAACTACTCATGTTTTTTTTTTCGCCAAACTTCTAAACAAATAAATAACTAAATACCGAAGTTACTGTGAATTTACTTTCTGCATATGCGCATTTCGACAATTTATGTCTCTTCAGTGCAGACAAAATCTAAACGCCCGGAAGACATAATTGTTTCGGCACGTGTAATGGTCCATTCTAAACAGTCCTTTAAGTACTCGGAGAGGGCATTTTAACCTGCGGTGAAACTACCCTGTCATCCGCTAAACAACTGCATATACTTTCCTCTAGTCCTACCAATAACCAAAGAAAAAAAATGGTCATATATTTTAAGTTTTATGGAGTAAAAATGTACTATGAAAGATAATATTTCTGATCATATTGCATTTTCTGTAAATACTTAAAACACTTATTGTTGACCTCACTTAATGGTAGATTAAGATACATAATTGTTAAATGGGCGTAGTTTACATCATTCATATTGTTTCGAAAGTTGAAATTTGCTTCTCGTTTAAGATTTTAGACTGGTCAAGTTGTCTTCACAATTTAACTGATTTATCATTTTTATATAGAAGGAGTGTTTTGTCCTGATCTCTCTAAAGTTATATTTCATCAAATCCACAAGCGTAACTGATCCTTTCATTTTTATACGATCGCAAAATATTAAGGTCGTATTATGGTATGGTGCTGTCGTCGTTGTCGTCCTCCTCGTCGTCTGTAAACACTTTTGTTTTTGGTCAATAACTTAACTTAGAGTTGATCAATCCTTATGACATTTTTTACACAATATTCCTTGGAGCAAAAGGAAGACTGTCTGAGTTTTTTTTGGCCCCTCCCGTTTTAAAAAGGGGGCCAAAAGAGCAAATTTTGGTTTTTTCCCATAATTGGCTGTAGAAATTTAATTATTTATCAGATTTTGAGTAGGAATCTTTCAGTGAGCTCCTTAAGAAATTTCTAATCAGTATGGTGTGTCAACGGATCTCACGTTGCATTTACGGTTCATGAAATAAATGGGGACAAAAAGGGGCGAATCTTAAAAATTCTATTTTCTACATCTCTAGCCCGATTTTGATGCATTTTCTTCAATGGATTCCTTTAAAAAAATTACCATAGCACTTAACTATTAGATTTTTGATAACTTGTTTTCTTTTGGAGCTATTAGTGCCAAACATGTTCAAAATTGCAAATGTGCAGATTACATAAATATTTGTTTTGAATCCAATTTCAACGGGAGTTTTCCTTTAGATTCCTCTTAATATAAGCTTTCAGATTTTGATGGCCTTTTTTGTCTTTGAATTCGTTTGTTGTGAGCTTTCAGTAATATGTTACAGATTTTGCGTATCTCTCATCGTTTCTAAGCTATAGTGGGTCAAAAGGGCCGAAAATGCAATTGTCCGAAATACATGTATGTAAAATATTTATTTCTCATCGGATAGTGGCGGGATTTTTTTCTTTGAATTTCTCCTTTTGTTGTGAGCTTTCAGCAGTTTGTTACAGATTTTGCGTATCTCTTACCGTTTCTGAGCTATAAGGGGTCAAAGGGGGCGAAATGGCAAGTTTTCAAAACATGTGAAATCTCTAGTTTTAATGAATCCAATGGGATTTTTTTTCTTTGGATTCATCTTGATGCAAGCTGTCAGTCGTATCTTAAAGTTTCCGAGCTTTCAGGGCTCGAAAGGGCTAATTTGTTTTTCTCCCTAGTTTGTGCTCAGCTAATTACTCTGTCAAACTCCTTTTTGTGTTCATCTAGTTACTGTATCAACTTCTTAACTGTGTCAACATTCACTTTAAATTACATTTGCTCAAATTTCAGTGGTTGACATGCAGCGGTCATATGAATATGATGCTGCGTCCGGCGTAACCCTTTATTTACATTTAACTGCATGTAATATATTTTATCATTTGTGCTTATCAATAAAGCATCACATACATGAACAGCATATGTGCTTTAAGGAAAAGAGCTTGCACTAAAAATGCTTAAAAAGGAATATTAAAAAATGGCATTCTAGATTTACTTCAGGTAATCTAAAAGCCGTAGGTATCGTTGTCCTGCGAGAGCATGATTTCTAATTCAATTTGTTTCTGATTTCTACTGCTTGTCATAGATTTCTAACGTTGTTTATTTTGTTACATTTAACATTTTTTTTTATATTAAAAAAGCATTTTTCGACAAATACCTTTAGTACTTGTCATATAATTATGGTCCAACTTTTTGTAATTTTATGAAAATGTGTATTTTTCAAAATGTATATTGTCCTGGCTTTCGACTGCATAAGCATTTCCTATTGTTACGATTTCTACTGCATGGTCATGGATTTCTACTGCTAACTTAATATTAAAGATAAAGAATAACTGTTAGTTTTTGTACAAATAGGTGCTAGATCTATGTAATTATAAATGCAGTGCATGAAAAACGTCACTACAAATGCTGTGTCAATAACACACTTCAGTAAATGCCTTTAAGGGGATGAAAATAGCGGTGGAGAGAAAAATACCTGACTTGGGAGAAAGGAGAGAAAATGGGGGATAAGATTCCGTTGATTTGGCAGTGGTATACAAGAGTGTGGAAAAGGGGTCGAGGAAGAGGAGAAGTGACAATGGGGGCTCGGAGTTTCCCTGTCAACCCATTCCGTTTTCATCATGACAAAACAAATAAACAAAAATTAAACAAGAACGCAACTAAAGTAAAGCACTCGCAGTATGAAATGCTTCAGAAATCTGGAGGTATTAGCAGCTGCCCCAGACGATGATCTACTCCTCGCATGGAAACCGGTCCAGAATAAATGAAAAAAAAATCGGCTTTGTCATAGTCAGTGTTTCTATTACTACTCAGTTTAGTAGTAATAGTTCAAATTTAGTTCAATATTGGACAGTCGAAATCATCGCCTTTGTTGTAACGTTTGGATTTCAGACGTCAAAGCATATAAATATCTGTATAGGCCCAGGTAAGATGAACCAAAGTAAAATAGAAAGGTACAAGTAAAATGACTATAAAATGATTTTAATAGAAATAGTGAAATAAATTACAGGAATACGAGTTCAATAAAACACCACTTACGTTCATAAAATAAGTAAGGATAAAGAAACTTCGAGGGTTCCAAAAAGGACATCGCATCGCAAATTGATACCTTGAAACAACATTTTAAAGTAGATAAAACAATATCTCTGATGTATCATAGAGAAAGAATGAAAAAAAGCAGTGTATCACGTTTACAGTACTACGTTTATAGTAAGGAAAAAGGGAGTGATTCAAACGGTATCCGGTAATAATTTTCACAATGAAGAGATTGCTTTTCAAAAGACAGAACATACGATTAAATATTGCAGAATAGAACAACCTAGAACTTAAACCTTAAATTTGGAAAATAGGTTGTTTTTTGAACTTGTAACACTAGTTCTGTTAATGGACTTCCAAATGTTTTAGTTTGATCTGCACTGATGAAACATAAGTTGTCGATATGCGCATATGCAGAAAACTTCGGTATTTTGTTATTTATTTACCACTGGGCCGATGCCTCTGCTGGTGGACTGTTAGTCCTCGAGGGTATTCACCGACCCAGTAATCAGTACTTCTTTGCTGACCTGAAAACCCATATTATTGAAATTAACAATATCTAAACTTTACAAAATTAAGGAGTATCTCTCTCATGCATAGTTCTGTCCTCAGCTGAATTTTGGCTGTTATATTAAGATCGTTTTGTTTATTTGTTCTCTTTCAGCTTTTGCACCTTTTCTAGTTTCATCTGCACTGATGAGACATAAGTTGTTGAAATGCGCATATGCAGGAAACTTCGGTATTTTGTTATTTGTCTTCGCTTAAAGTATTGCTATTGACTATTGCGTTAAGAAATATTCTGCATTTGGCACCGGAAACACAAAACCCTACCAAACAGTCCATCAAAAGCAACAACGAGAAAAATTTTAAAATCGGAAAAATATGTTATTCCCGTATTTGGACATCAGTCTTTTTCTAAATGATTTTTTTTTTCGTTCTGAAATATTCTGCTGGTACAGGAAATTGGTAAATGAACGAGCTACTTAATCTTAATGTTAAGGCAGTACTATCTGAACTGAACAATAATGAGAACACATCAACAAACCAATATCAAAGAAAAGGGGAGGTAGGAAATTATAAAATTAAAAGTTAAAAACACGGCAATTCAGATACAACACTAAAATGATATTAATTTTTCAGTTATCGTATTATTGTTGTATTTTTACTTTCATCAGTTTTTTACACAAGAAAAAGTAGAAAATAAGAGAGATTCAAAACGAGCTGAAAGGGCTGTAAAAAAACAAGTAAGCCAGGTTTATTATAAACCACTGTTGATATTGTCGCAAATAGTTTTATGGTCGTCATCATATTTGACTGATTGTTTCTATATTACTAACGAAAATGGACATCTGTCAATAGATTTCGAGTTATAACTGAATCGACACATATGGAATTTGAAATAACAGCGTACTTTACTCTTATAGTGAGACGGGTGTCATTAGTGAAGCAGGTCATGCTTAGCCTTCCGGACCACCTGCTGACATTTCTGTTTTTAGAGGTTCACACTGCAAGTGGATTATGTGCTGTTTATTTCGTCTTCTTCATTTAAGTTCCATGTCTGTATGTAATCCATATATTGCAATATATTCTGGGTTTATGCTTTTTAGTTGTTTCTTCGGTATTCATTCAGAAAGAACAAGGTGCGATAAGGGGCTGATTTGGCCTTAAATTTCGATGATTTTTTAAGTTTTACCTGAATAATTTATTTTATGTTCGTTTGAAAGTTCAGATCCTACTAAAGAGAAAAAAAACAAAATTTAGTACCCATGACGTCACAGAAGGTACATTTGTACAGTTCTGACGTCGTCATGTTTGAGCTTCTTTTTAACGTTTTCATAAACATACAAGAAATTTGGCATACTTTCGAATGGTTTTCTTAATCGAAAAGATAGAGCACATTCAAGAACCAATTAAATGATTTACCAGCTTGTACCTACAGATGCGTTAGACCTCCCATAACCATAGAACATTCCATCAAAAATATATTGTGAATTTAAGCAAACTTATTTTTTTAGGCCAAGTGAGTCCCTTAAAGCACCTACTCCTTCATTTAAGATGCGCCATGAACAAAGACTGAACGAATGGCAACATTTCAGGTTTTAAACGATTATCAACTGCATTTACTCCATATCCATTTATTATTATTTCATCTAAGTTTCGACCATTGCCTTATCTTAAGTTTCTATAACAAATAATGAATAAAAAACAAACACAACAAAACAATTTAATGCTAGACAAAAATAAAACTGAATTGTATAATGTCAGCAATCAAATCGGCAAATTACAACATACATGATTGAACATAACATTTACACATTTATTTGATTTATACATCAAATCAGATATTTTCTAAATAAAGACATGATAACTTATAACAGCAATATATACACTGAATGATAGAATAATGAAACAAGCTTTAAAAGCTCATATAAATCCGTCTCCTACTTCAACATAAAAATATGTTATCAAATTGACTTTCAAAATTAACTACATTTATGAAGTTATGATTTTAGAATCCCCTTTTCTCGTTCTTGCTTTGGTATTCATTTGCCGATGTATTTACCAAAATACAACATGAAGCTTGATAATCAGTTGACATACCTGAAAGAAAAGTTATGAAGTTAGTTTGTTCGATTACATACATGTAAACAAAAATCTTACTTGATACTTTGAACATAAATCAATAAACTTTAAATACCACTCCTTATGAATCCAGCAAGAAAAAATATATATTTCATTTCTCATCGCGTTTTTACAGGAGTGTTGTTCAAAATATATTTAATGTAACAGTGGATACTGATATTTAACATGAATTCATGAAATTACATTTGAGTAAAGATTACTGTAATAGGAGATGATTTTTTGAAATTACGTTTTGTCTTACTCCTTTCTTGTTCAAGATAATGGCATCACTGACGATAATTAATAGTCTACCTGTATTGAGGTCTATCCGTATGTTTTTATGCTATAGCGAAACTGTATAGAGAAAGGGGAGGTTTGGGTGTCAAAAGTCAATGTAGATGTTTCCTATTGCCTTGAATTTTTATAATGAAAAGTATAAAATCAGATTTTTTGCAAGGTATGTTATTTGTTTAGACAATAATACATCATAGCATATAATTGGCCAACCATGCACTCTTTAATCTTAATTTGTGGTCTTTTTATCTTTTTTGTTACCTTTTCTACTAGATACCATTATTTTCCTCTGTTGTTGGTGCATATCAAATGATCGTTTTTGTCAACATTTTTTCGGAAGGACCAATTCGCTTTAAAATTTACAACATAACAGCTTGGACAACACAACGCTTTGTTTCCTGTACAAACACAAAATATGAGAATTGTTACAATACTTAATGCTTACTTTGATTTGCCTATACTAAGCTATTTTTCATATCTTTGACATTAGATAAAAATAAATTCAAAATAATTTTCCATCATCAAATAATTTTTATAGTTATAAAATCTGTTACTTCATATTTGTGAAAATTAATTGGTTGAATCCTTTCCACGTGGTATTTATTAAGTCAAGAGGGCATTACCACGTGATAGTGCCGGGCATTACCATACCTTGGAACAGTGGTATTGATTTTGATACAGATAATGACCTCGGCTTTGGCTCGGTCATTATCACCATCTCAGTAAATACCCCTCTCCTATGGGCAGTATTTATTTTACGATAATGACCACTTTTTATTAACTATTAGATAATTAAAACAGGATACATTGGGCACAGATAATACGAAATCATTAAAACACTTGTGAATGTATGGACACGTGTATTTTTATGTTATTAATTCTTTAAAAAGTAGAACGGAACCAGTTGGGAATTCAGATTCAACAGAGCTATTCCTTCATATATTAAAACCTATAACTTAACAAAAAGTCTACAATAAGTCTACAAATATATGCGAAAGCAAAATGAAAGTTTTTTGTGATAATATATAAATACATACACATACCATCTATCCACTTCAGAATTTCAACATTACATTTTCAGTGACACACGAAACTACAGTCAATATTTAATGTTGCAGATAATGGACCATCTCGATGAATTACCGTATAGCAGTTAATTTTCGCGTATTTTCGCGGATTGACTTCAATCGCGAAAATAGATTACACGAATATTTTAGTGTGTTTAGAATATATATAGGTTTACCACTCAATTCCGTGAAATGTTTGACACGCGAAAATAACCCGTTATATGGTATATCTTGTCAGTGTAACTTGAATCAAAACACTGGAAACCCCCTAAATGAAATTCACCCCTGTTTACAACATGTGACTTGCCTGGAGATTTGTAAATGTTCGGTATTGTTAAAATTAATAAAAAAGCTTATTGTATAAAGATAAAGACCCATTTTTCCTAACATGAATATAAGTCTGACAAGGTGGCACTGTCTTTCTATATAAGCCAAAAAAGGTAAAATGAATCACTAAGTAGTAATCCCCCATTTTCTTACCAAGCATTTTAATTATATTAATTACCAACAAGCACACTTTAACTGATTGAAAGATCCAAGTATTAGAATATACAACAAACCAAATATGCAATGAAAATGGAAGTTGACACTTGGTCTAAACAAATTCCACGTATATTTACTTATGAAGGCGACAAAAACAATAAAAGGATATGGAGTAAATTCATATGAGACAAAGTCTCGACAAATACATGGTAGAAACAAGCAACGGAACAACGCTTTTATTGCTGTTCTTCATCTTGACGTCACCATGACGCCTTCAACAATGAGCTTTGCTCATACCTCATAGTAAGTATAGGACAGCACTAAGCACCGGTTTGAGTTGAATTCTTTTCTAAATGTCGAGCAACGCTGCATCCGTGTATTTAGGGATCATCAACAAACATAAATTAAACTGACAAAGTGCTCTTACAATCACTGTCATCCGTTGCCTGACAAAAGCTAATGGACGATAACAACATAAAGACAAACACAGGGCACTCATCAAGTCGATTATAAGAAAACTTTGCATTTACAAAATAGTGAGATGTGGGCAGTATAAACATATGGTCATATAAAATATGGAAATTACAAATCAAATAAATGCAAAAAATTGAAAAGTTTGATAGTATATCCATATGAGAAATTCTCTCATAAAGAAGTACACCATAACGTAAATATATAGAGAGCATTCATCTCTCGCACGGGTAATCTTTTTTACGGACTGCAGGAGAGACAAAGTTACCGTTAATTTAATTTCTGCATATCCGCATTTCGACAACTTGTGTCTCTGCAGTAAAAATCAAATCAATACATTTGGAAATCCATAAGCCGAAATGTGTTAAAGCTGATAGAGAACAAAAAACAACGGCAGTAGAATACCGAAGGAACAAGGGAAGCGAAGACTACAAAAATGGAAATCCGAAGACATGGCAAAAACGGCAACAGAGTAAAACAAAGACAAAGCAAGGACGTGAGACAGCTACAAGCACTGAAATAAAAAGACGACATTAAAAACTAAGGCACTCACAGTATGAAAACCGGGAGTTACATCAGGTGCTCCGGAAGGGTAAGCATGTCCTGCCCCGCTAGCGACACCCGCCACACTATCAGTAAGGCAAACAAAAAATCAGCTAAAAAAAGAGCTTTGCATGAGGGAGATACTCCTTAGGTTTTGATACAAATTTCTTAAATTGAAATAGGTAAAAAATAAAATATATTTAAATAAAAAATCAACAAGATAAGATTGTGTTAAACTGATAGAGAACAAATTACCAGTAGGATCTAAAATGAAAGCCAAAATCAGCTATGAGTGATAAATGAATTTTTGTTATAGATACTGAAATGTTTTTTTTTTTTTTTTTTTTTTTTTTTTTTTTTTTTTTTTTATAAATTTATCCATTTAGTTACATATGTTTTTGTTTATTGTACAAAAACACCGATAAGATTATACCATAAAAATTATCCGAGTTATCGATCTATTGTCACTTCAAATATATTTCCTAACAACCAATCGTCTGCAACCACTGGTAGCCGGGTGAACTTATCATAGTTTTCCCACCACCATATTTCTACTCCAAGGTAGCATAAGTTCGATCGATAGATTTTGTCATTTTACCTACCTGAGTCTCGTCTCAAACTATAAATAAACAATGAAAGGATATGGAGTAAATGCAAATGAGACAAAATCTCTACAAATACAAGGTAGAAGTTATCAATAGAACAAAGCTTTTATTGTTTTTCTTCGTCTTGAAGTCACCATGCGGCCTTCAACAATAAGCTTTGCACATACCTCATAGTAATTGTAAAAAATGGATAACAGGAAACACCTACAATAGTAAGTTCAAGACGGCCCTTAGCACAGGTTTGTCTCATTTTTCGGGAAAATAAAAAAGAAGGTCAGAATTAGGTGCACGTCATATGATTGAGGATGCATTTTAAATTAAGGACGTAGAAGTAAATAATTCAAAGTATTAATTCTGGGGTAAATAAAATAAGCCAAATGAGAGAGTCGAAGGAAAGACAAAGATAGATGGTAAAGTCAAAACCATTTACAGGAATAAAAGTGTCTTTAATAACAAATGAAATGGTCTTGCAGTAGGTGTTAAATACATTTCAAAAAAGAATACAGAGATTAACAACGGGATGTGGTGATCTCCAATTTTTGGACTTCTATTCGGGGATTAATACAAGGAGACGAAAAAAGCAGACTAGAGAGATATCCGTCCATTAGAAAAGGTAAGAAATAAGGCAAAAAATATACAGAATTGACGAAAAAGAAGGAAACTACATTTAACAAATATAAACATTATTGTTAAAAACGAGCTTTAAATATCTGTATACAATATACTAAAATACCCACGTTGCATGATAATCAGTTAATTGTATTATGCTATACACGTGTTTCAAGGAGTAACGTCTCATCAGAAGCATTATAATCAAATAATATGGAAAGCCCTTAACCAAGAGTAGTAAAAAAAAGAAGTACTAATTACCAAAATATTATGAAACGTGTTTGGACCTCCATGAATAGAAAAAAGAAGGGAAACGGGGAATGTGTCAAAGAGACAACGACCCAAAGGGGAGTAATAACAACTCAAAGCCACCATAAGATCATCAATGAACGGTGAGAAAACCCCACACCCAACGGCAGGTCGGAGTCGGCCCCTGAATAAAGAGTAATCAAGTTGGAGCTCCATGAAACCTGTTTTACCCACAATTTCTTTTGAAATAAATGTACCAAGTCAGGACCGTGCAGTCGACAATATTTCCATTGATTTTGCACCTGTTTTTTTTTTCTATTTTCCTCTTGGACTTTGGTTATTGACAATTCTGTTCGGTAATAATGTTCTCACCCCTATTAAAATGGTATGTTATATATTGGATCTGAATTCATTTTGAAATGCTTCTGTGCCTTTTGATATCTATGAAGCATTTTCACGCCATGCATCAGCTCTACTGCTTTTGCAGTTAGATGTTTTCGCTGTACTAAGCATTTTTTTAAGATGAAGGCGCATGTACCTTGAGTTCTGTTGAAGGTGATTCAAATAAGGCTTCTTTCATAGATTTCAGCTTACACATACTTCTGATCCTTCTACTACAGCAGAATGATAAAAATATGAAAAGTCCTTGGGATGCATTCAATATGATAAAGGTGTAAGACAAAGCTGTTATCAATGTCCACTTGTATAAAATCCAAATATCCAGCTTAAACCAGTGAGGCAAGTTAACTTTATGTAAATAACAATGTGTTCTTACTTTTACCACTTTGGAATTTTACATCTGAAAGATTTTCTATTCTAAAAACAACTAAGCAAAATAGAGCAATATTTGACAGTAATATGCAGCCAACAGGTATTGCAAAAGTATAAAGGATCATACTGGTGTTAGCTATGTAGTAACTATCCCCGCCATATCCCAAATATCCAGATTGGGCCGAATTATCAACAAAATAGTATATGATATTGACACAGATCAGAACTAAGGAAACTGTGACTATAAAAAGACTGTAAAATAAAATTACTCTGTTTGCATGTTTTATACCAGGTGCTTTCTTCATGTAGAAGAATACACGAAACATATGAATAGAACAAACGTGCATCCACATTATTGATGACAACCAAAAATAATGTGTTAATATTCCTATTGCCACACACAAATTAAAAACTGACCTTGCATTATGACCAAAAAGATAAAAAATGTTTGCAATAATTAAATGGCCTGCAAGGATCATAGTATTTATTCAAGGAACTGTGCGAAGTTTTTTAAATACTGAAAACACAATCAATTTACATACCAAGGCAAGTATTGATACTGTTGTAGATATAGCTGATAGTACTACATCACCATTTGAATTGATCTGACTATTGTCAACTTTAGAAGCTGCCTCCATATAGGAATCTAAACACAGAGTTACGTGATTCCCAGACAAAATAACAGAATCAATGCTGTAAGAAACATTTTAACTTAATGCTAGTACTTTTGTTTCGGAAATATTGACCTCATCAAAATTAAATTTTATTCTTGGGCAAAAGTAATCAGAAAGGATGTGTACTACGTCTGCCATGCACTGAAAACTACATCCTGCGGTTAATAGTATCGGTATTGGGAACATTTATCAACACTCATTTCAAATGCAGTCTTAGAAATTACTTCATACATTTGAAATATTATTGTATTGTTGATGGTGGCATTCGTTCCCGGTACTAATGTCAAAGCATGGACATCGAATTTCGGGTCATGTGCTATGAAATTAAAAAAATGAAATTTCATAATAATGATTGTTTTGTTTCCTTGAACATTTGACCTCAAAAGATATGATTGTGTTTCATCACCACAGTATTCCCAATATGACATCTTGTACTTTATATATTTCACCAGCATATCTATGGCTATATCAAAGACTTTTGTTAAGCAATTTTGAAGCAAATCGTTTGTACCATTTGCTGTTTTGCATGACCTTTCCCATCCAATTGTTACTTTAAATATAACATCGTATTTAACAGGAGATACTGTTTCAAAAATCGGCTCACAGTCTGTAGAATTGTAGACAAAGTATTGAGGACAAAATACTGGAAGACACAACCCCTGGAAATAAAACAATAATTATAAACAGTCAAAATAATTATAGATTTTTCCTTGGAATAACTACATTCTTCTGAAAAATTATCATCAAAACAGTTTCTTTTTCCCTTTAATTTGTGTTTGATATTCAAAATCATATGATTAGTTCATAGATATCTTTTTACCCTTATATTGATATAACTATAACTGATACTTAATTTTTGTTAGTGCATGAGGGTCAGCTTAATAATTACATTTTTATTTTATTTTACGTTGTTCTATTATTTGTATGTGTAAATCTGAGACATGGCTTACATTTTTAGTGCTATTTGTTTGTTTCATTCGTGCCCAAATTGATAGCAACTGTATGATTTAATGATTGGTGTCGCTATTGTATGGTTGTTTTATTTATCTTCTGAAAAGCCAAGTTTTTCGAAAAAGCCGATCATTCACGTTTAGTTAGTGATTTATTCTCTCAAGAATTTTCCCGTTCATTTCAGTGAAATGTTGACTTCCAAGAACAAATATGCTCAATCAATTACATATATAAGTATTTCGGTTTTATTTTTTCAATATACGTACCAATCTTGAATGTCTCAGTTGGTGTCTCGGCATTCATGACCTCATTTTTCATTAATAAGTTCAACCTGTAAATTTATTCAGTGCATGCTATAATTAACTTCAATAGGTTCAATTGGTCTCTATTTTTTTTTTGCATCAGTTGACCAGTTCAGAGCTTCGACTCTTGTTCTCGTAAACAACACTGCGCATGTTCACCGTGCTTGACTATTATTCTTAATCAACCAAAGACGTTGTATCCGTGTCAAATTGAATCATTCAATAGCATTTGTCCATGGATTTATTTGTTGTATCTTAAAAGGTTAATAGTCAAGATATATCTTGTATTCATCCTTAATCTGCTTATATATCTTTACAGTGACTGCCCACTTGTAGTTATCAAATTTGTTCATTGTACGGTCTTTGATAAATTTGATCTTGTTATTTTTATAATCTTTGTTACTGCAAACTGCCATTTCAACATTTGGTGTCATAAAATATAAATTTTAGAAGACGAGAAATCAAGAATATGAAATATCCAGTAGCGAGCAAATAACAGGGCCTAACAGTAACTCCAATATCAGCTGATGACAGAAGTTTGTTCAAGGAGGAAACTCCTTTGTAACTATAATAAATATTATATAAATATATAATTCTTACTGTTCAAATAATCGGTTGTTGGATCAATGATTTTTTTTTTATCTACTTGGATTGTTTTGCGTATAATGTTTGATCTTACCTTGTATATATCGTATATTTCACTCACTCGACAGCCCACAATATCTGCATCATCTGGTTCTGTTCTGTATCGTATCAGGCCATGAAAAGTTCCGAATAATCCTGGTTCTCTATGGACAACGTGTTCATTCTCACATTTCATATATGGGTGTGTATTTCCATTGCACATAAAACAGAACACATTTTTGTAATGACCCATGTATACGGACGTGTAATTATTACATCCTTGCTCAATTTCTATATCCAATGTCATCCATTTTACTGTTTGATTACATTTAGTATAAGCACCCCAATCGCATTCAGAATGAGACATCATTTAATGACTAAACAATAAATTACACGTTCGTTCCTCCTGGATTTTTTGAAGAGGCCCTCTTTGTGACACATGGGGTTTAGAAAAAGACGTTTAAGTCTGGCATAACATGTGTACATCCCAATAAACAAAATTCTCACTTTTCTCGTTGTTGCATATTGTACAGTACCTGTTCTTATAAATTATGTTATCCTTTAAAGTAATGACAGGTACATAAAGAGATAAATCTAGTCGATTACCTGTGTCTGGATCTGATATACAATTTTCTATAACAGTTTTATCTTTATATTCTAGTAAACATTTCTGAATCATGTAATACGAATAATCTTTGTTTATCATTGTTTGGTCAAACATTAAATATTGTGGCCGAATACAGGTTTTGTGGATGAGAGAAATATCTACAGGAAGATTCGGACATTGTTCTCCTTTCAATATTCCCTCTTCACTGCATGAACATTGATAACAGCAACTTGAAAAACTATGAACCTTAGAAGAAAACGCATTTGCTCTTGTAAGACTATCACACAATGGTACTAGAGGACAATATAATAGCTGATCAAACATTATCCTATTTCAGAGGGTCAGTAAAATTTTCTGTTAGAAAATCTACTGCTCTTAAGTCATCTTCTGAAGGGAATTGAGATGGTATATTTCCATCACGAGAAGCTATAGCCTGAATTTGGACGTAGACAAGAAACGCTGTCTTCGTGGTAAGTTTTGTGAAATAGGAGCAAAAAGGATTCAGCATATTCATTTGGTTACAAACTACAGTTGATGCTCTGTATCTGCATTCCAAATTTACAAACAGAGAGATGTTGAAACAATATATTATAGATCACAAATAATTTATGGCAATCAAAGTATATTAGTTCTAAGTCGGTAATATGATAGCTTGCCAAAAATGTTCGTGTTGGGTTGTGTTTTCTTGATTCTGTCGTATGTTATACGGATTTTCCTTACATGTCTCTCCCTGTAATTGATTCGGACTTTTGTTGTCAATTTTATTTCGACACTTTATTTTCGAAAAAAAGTTGAAGGTATTAGAAGTGAGATAGAATGCAACTTAGCACTTGTGCTTCAGTGCAATAATAAGGTAGCATTCCATACATTCATCTCGACTGCATTTTTAAGAATTCCGTTCAGAGAACAATTGCAATGTGTTTTACCAGTTTTCGTCAGGGAAACATGTTGAGAGTGAGATTTATTTTCTACTGGGATCAAAAATATCATGTAAACAAATTTTGGTTGCTAAAGACATTTTGCTAAAGACATTTTGAACAAAAAAAAATTATTGTCAATGACGGGATAGTCGCTTTCGGTCAAAATATGATTAATTAAAATCATTACAATATTAAAATACTTTTAGATATCGTTCGTTTGACCTTTCATGGCAAATAAAATTGTTATTGGGGACTTTGACTTTGACCTTGACCCTTTTTGTTGGCAATATTGTAACATATTGAATCATATTCCTATTGAAGTTTCTTTGTTATCTTGAATAGGATTTGAAATATAAGCACAAATCCTTAAATCGGAAATTGAAAAACGGATTTTTCGCTATAGTTTTAGAACAAAATAGTCCAATTAAGTTGGGTATATGTACCAAAAGTAGATTTTGATAAAACAATTTCTTCTTTTTCTCATACGACTTTTTTTTATTATTTATCAAACAATACCATACCACACGATTATCCAATCGTGAATTTTATCCCTTGAAAATTTTTGAGTACATTAGAATACGTTTTTATTGTAATCGAAAAAAGATTTTTGGTGTCCCGACAAAATTTTCAAATCTCTATATCTATTTTGTCCAATTTGTTATGCTTAAAATAATTTCTGGTAACCATTTTAGGTCACTAAACCACTATTTTTATGACCACAAATTCCTGACGGCCAGAATTCATACAGTTTAAGGTGTTTTTTTTCGAGGTAATGCAGTTAGCATTAAGGGATATAAATCAAAAGCCATTTAAGTTTGAAAATAAAATGGCATTAAAATTATAACATACACCATCAAAGATAAAACATTAACAATGAAAAAGTAACGCTAAACTTATTTTCACGAAACTCTTATACAGGATACAAGAGTAAGAGTAGCATTAGTTTATCGGGATTTCAAATTACAAGGAAAACGTTAATCACACAATCAGACCACCTAGGTTAAACATGTCCTGTTCGAATAACGATGTTGGAAATAATCCAATCCTGAACATGAATTCACATGATAAGCATGCCCTAATAAAGAGAACATTAAAAAATTGTTATATTGTGACCTTCTAACAGAAGAATAGTAGTTTTAGCCGCCGAATAGAGTGATCTCAAATAGTTTGAGCAATATCCACAGCCACTGATATCGAAGCAAGGAATTCGATGGATAAATAAACAAAGTTACAAAGAGATACACAATTATGTGATCCAAAACAATTCTCGAACTTATAGGAGCGATTATTAAAATTCATAAGGGAAAAATCCATAAATTAAAGTCTAGGTACACTTATCTGCCCCTGTCATGGCTGCGCCCATGAAATTTTTCATTTGATTGAAAATTCAACATATTCACCAAAACTAAAATGAAGAACTGTTAAAAGTAGTATGATTTATCTATTTACGAGAAAGATGAAGGTTACAAAAGGCTATAAACGCTAGATTTTGTGTAGAATGGTGATTTTTGGACTTATGCTCTATCCGTGCACATCAGTTGACTTAACGTTGTAAACAAAAGCATTGCAATGGTATATTATTATAGGTATGTCTACTTCAGAGGCAATTGCGGAAATAAAAAAAATGATAGTAGGACTTGATAGTAAAGTAAGTGGTTTCTCTGCGAAACTGGATACCGTGGATGAAAAATTCTCCAGGTTGATCAGCGAGGTCAGATCAGACGTTACTAAAGTCAAATCAGATTAAAGCAATGCACAGAGAGAAATGCGTGTGCTCAGAACAGAAGATGAGGAGCTTGAGAGGGGGCTGCACATTTAGAAGATCAAGTATCTGAATTGGAAAATCAAAAACCAGATCTCATTCGGAAAAATATTGATGGTAAGCTGCAAGAATTGCGTGAAAGCCATTTGCTTCTTGAAAAACATGACCGCAAATACAATATTCTGATCTATGGAAAAGAGGGTCAAAGTAATGAAGATATATGGGAGGCTGTTGACAGTTTCATGATAAAAGATCTTAAGATTGAGAAAACGAAATTTCAAAGCTTAGCTTTAGCAAATGCGCATAGAATTCCTTAGAAAAAACATGCTCAGGAACGAACAGGTCCACAGCGTCCAGATCCTATAATAGTGCGCTTTATTCAATATGCTGACAAACAGTTCGTTATATCATATGCGCATAATCTCGCAGGAACAAAAATGATTATGGTAGATGATTTGCCAGTTAAAATGAAACAAGCGCGATCAGATCTTGCACGAGTTGCATATACAATAAGAAAGGAGGAGAAGCTCCAAACAAGAATAAAAGATAGGGGCACTCACATTATTTTAGAAACTCGCTTGAATGTGCTTTGTTCCTTCGGTATTCTACTGCCGTTGTTTTGAATGCAAAGGATCATCCTGGGTCATCCGCAAAGATTTCAGTTGTGCATAATTTCTATGTCACTTGGATTTGTGATTATTTATATGATTTATATATCTATTTCTTCTGTGTTTTGTTAAAAGACTAGTTTAGAACAAGAAATGAAAAATATTTTTCAAAATTGTTTATATATATATAGTGAAATTTGAATAATTATGCATGTTATAAGTTTGCTAAATATGTTTAATCATAATTAATCTTGTTGTTATTTTACAGGGAATACATGTAAGAGAGGTAAAAGGTAAACATCAGTCAAAAAGCTTGCTTGTTTTTCAGTTGCTTCATATTTTTAAGGTGACTACATGCTTATATTTGTTTTGCTTAAAAACTGGTTGTTTAGTTATTAATGCATATATCATGATTGTAATGAGG
>MJUU01000904.1:70368-84214 GCA_002080025.1 Modiolus philippinarum
TCTACACATTGACTCTGTACACCTGACTTGAATTTATAATCGAGGGCTTAGTCCTAGAACAATATGCTCTGTTGTGTAGAGATATCCTTGTTATGGTCCACTTTCCATATTTCAACTAATAATGTCATTGTTCATTATTCTTGATTAATTGATGCCTGTTTAAGTTTAAATAGTATATATAAAATGAAATTTCAGAAATACAAGAAAAACTTATAATATATGCATGATTTAAACTATTGATTTTAGCAGATTTATAAACTCTTGTGTAAGGTCTCATGATATCAAGATATTTTATGAATAATATTATATACATATATACTAAACAGCTAGATTCAATATAGAGAATGCATATAGAAGATCTTAAATCTTACAAAAAAAATATCAGCCCCTCTCCCCTTTAGAGCTGAAGTAAGTTTTTTTAGCTGTTTAAAGTTCATTGGTGAATATGTGATGTCAAAATGAGTTTGTTTAAGACAAGTTATATGCGGCTCATGATTCAACTTTATCTTTCCCTAGGAAAAAATAATAAAAAATAGTACAAAAATTACAATCCGCTATCTAAGTTCGACTATTAGCTTTCAATTTCATTTAATTGTAAACATCTCTTACCATGTATCACGCAAAGATATTTAAAAATGTCAAATTTCTAGTAAGATTGTGGTATTTCTACCAATACCACCCCATTGAACAGAACCAATTGTTTGAAGCTATTGCTAGAGCGATTAAAATAGTTCCATATGCATGTGTTCATTTGCTTTTGCTTTTGCTTTATATTTTAGTTGCAAGCTATTATTTCATTATTGCTTTTCTTTATTTATTTTACATTGTGTATGCTTATTGTACATTTAATGTTTGTATATATATAAGTTAAGTTAAAAATGGCTATAATATAAGATTTTAGTTGCATGAAATTAGTATACATATTTCTGAAACTTAGAATAATATGTCAATATGTAATGCAAACCTGAATTTCAATTTTCTTTTACCTGAATAATGAAATCACACTCAGCCGAGATAATAAATAGTTTTACAGTTTAAAAGCTTTAAAACAATTCTTATGATTTTACACCATTTACTTGTTTCTAATTATTAACGTCAGAAAATAAGAAACGGGAAAAAATTCTATTATCTCTCTTTTTACATAATTTCAAAGTCCTGTTCTTGCATTTGTGGTTAAATTCTGTATGGGACTTTTGCTACATTTTATACTACTGAGAGTAATATCTAATCTAGCAGTAAAATATCATACCTTCATCATTTCGGTTTTAAGAATCAGTTACAATTTTTGTCTGTTTGTTTTTCTTATTTCTTATAATAAAAGGGAGGTAAGTATAAATTATCAGAAACAATGTCAAATCAGTATGGATTATCCCTCTTACATCCCTTGTCTGTCTGGTGGATACTTAATAGCATATACAGTGGGTAATATTTGTTTTTATATATTGTTGTTATTTTTTTTTTCAATTATATTTATCTAATAGTAATAATCATATACTTTCTTTTATTTTATTTATATTTTCATTGTTGTTGGCACATCTTCCTTTATTCATATATATATCAGTACTTGTAAACAGGCACTTTGACAATACTGTGGAGACCAGACTATATGACTACATGCATGTTATATGTTTAATTGTTTGTGCACTTGTTCGAGACATTTGAGTTTGATAATATTTTTTTTTCCTTTTTCTAATTATACATATACTTTTATGGTAACAAAATAATATGAAATGTGACTGTCTTCAAATTGTCTCGAGCAACTGCCAAGGTCTAAATTCAAAAGAAAAAAGGAGAGACGTACTCAATTATCCTAAATCGTTAAGTTTTAATATTTATTGTTTACAGGATACTCATTTTACAACTAACGATGAACCTTTTATAAGAAATGAATGGGGAGGAGAATGTATATTCAATTCGTATTCCTCAAACCAAAGAGGGGTTGCAATACTTTTTAATAATAATTATGAATATAAAGTTCATAAAATAAAAAAAGACACCGAAGGTAATTTAATAGATATTGATAAAGAAATAGATGGAAAACGAATCACTTTAGTAACACTGTATGGACCAAACAATGATTCACCAGAGTTCTTTTCAAAAGTGAATGATTTTATTGAAAATTTCAACAATCAAACATTAATTATAAATGGAGATTTTAATTTAGGTCTAAATCAAGATTCTGACACATATAATTATCAAAATGTGAACAATCCAAATCAAAAGAAAAAGTTCCAGATATGGTTGAAATGTATGATCTAATGGATCCATTTAGAGAATTACACCCTGACCTGAAAAGATATACATGGAGAAAAACTAATCCTTTTAAACAAGCAAGGTTAGATTTTTGTTTTTTTTGTTTTTTTGACTTCTCAGAATTTTATTTCGAAGTGTTCTTGACATAAAGACCCTTAATAGTTATAGATCTGACCATTCACCTGTTCTTTTACAATTCGAGTTAAATGATTTCAGCATTGGTAAAGGATTATGGAAATTTAATAATGCCCTTTTACAAGAACCAGAGTATCTACAAGCTGTAAAAGATATAATAGAACAAGTAAAATATCAGTATGCTTCTTTGGTCTATAATAGGCAAAATTTAAATGAAATAGATAATGCTGATCTTCAATTTATGATTGATGATCAACTTTTCTTAGAAATATTATTAACAGAAATACGAGGTAAGACTATTTCATACGCATCCTTTAGAAAGAAAACAAGAGATAAAAATGAAAAAAGTTGATAAAAGATATCCAAAGTTTAGAGAGTGGGGAGTTAACAAATGAGTTATTAATAGATATTGAAACAAAGAAATCTGAATTAAAAATATTAAGACAAGATAAAATGAGAGGTTCTTATGTAAGATCAAAAATACAGTGGGTTGAAAAGGGAGAAAAACCTTCAAGTTATTTTTTTAACTTAGAAAATAGAAATTTTGTAAATAAAACAATTCCAAAACTTGTTAACAATGAAGGTTCAGCTATCACTGATCAAAAGAATATTCTAGATAAAGCAAAAAAATATTATGAAAAATTATATAAAAAATCTGAAAATTTAAATAATTTTAATTCATATGACGAGATGAAAGATTTTGATATTAAAGTATTGACAGATGAAACGAAACAGTCTCTAGAAGGTGAAATTACTTATAAAGAATTAAATCTGCTGTGAAGAGAATGAAAAATGGAAAAACTCCAGGCTCGGATGGTTACACAAGTGAATTTCTTTAATTTTTTTGGAGAGGTTTAGGCAGGTTTGTGCTCAGATCTATGATATATGGATACAATAAGGGAGAAATGTCAGTAACTCAGAAACAAGGAATTATTACATGTATCCCAAAAGGTGATAAACCAAACAATATATGAAAAATTGGCGTCCAATAATTTTACTTAATACAGTTTACAAACTTGCATCTGGCTGTATAGCAGAACGATTAAAACTGGTTCTACCACAAATTATTGATAATGGTTAAACTGGATTTATGCCAGGTCGCTATATCGGGTAAAATATTCGACTTATTTATGATTTACTCTACTATACAGAAGAAAATGATATACCGGGTGTTCTCCTCCTCATTGATTTTGAAAAGGCGTTTGATTCAATATCATGGTCATTTATTGAACAAGTCCTTAGTTTCTTTAACTTTGGTGCTTCAGAGCATCACTGGATCAAAATTTTTTATACTAATATCAAATCTTCAGTCACTCAAAATTGTTACCTATCAGATTTTTTTTTTTGAAATTCAAAGAGGCTGCAGACAACGGGATGATTTATCACCGTATATTTTCTTTTTGTTGTGTGCAGAAATTCTTGGAATTTTAATCAGAAATAATAATGATATAAAAGGAATAACAATAGATGATACAGAATTTCTTATATGTCAATATGCCGATGATACTTATACTATAACTAATCCAACATTCTGATTTTCGCAAAATATTCAACGAATGATCGAGCAACACAGTAATTCACGAATGCGCGCAGCGCATGTGTGAATTACAGTGATTTTCGATCATGAGTTGAATATTTTCGATAATCAGAATCTAGGATTAGTTATTGTTTTTATTATATAGACCACTTCTTGTATATTTAATGGTTCAATTTAAGATTTTTTTCGTGAACTACGTTTTCCATGTTAATCCGCTGAGACGTTTACTTAGCAACAACGTTGACGACGTCTATTATGACGTCACTTCCTAGAGTGAAATTATGGAAAATAATTTCACAGTTAATTATCACTTTTATTTCACTGAGAATTTTCAATCTTTCACCGTCCTCTGTATAATAATTCTCTTATACTTGATGGTTCACCTGAATCTTTGGATGCGTCTCTATGTATTCTACAAAAATATGCTGAAATGTCTGGTCTCCACATGAATTTTTACAAAACTAAGGTAGTGTGAATTGGCAAGAAAAAATTTAATCAGGACACAATGTGTGTAAAATGGGGACTGGAGTGGGATTCCAGCAAGTTTACACTCTTGCGTATTAACTTTTCTGTTAACTTGCATGAAATAGAAGATTTGAATTATGTTCCAAAACTTAAGAAAAACTAAAGAAATACAGAACACTCTTAAAATATGATCAAATCAAATATTATCACCTATTGGAAAGATAACAGTGATAAAATCTTTGATTATTTCAAAATTAAACCATTTATTCTTAACTTTACCGAACCCAAATAGTAATATACTGAAACAATTCATAAATAGGTTATTCTTATTCATATGGGACAATAAACCAGATAAGGTGAAAAGAGAAACTTTATCTTTAGAATATAAACTTGGAGGCCTGAAGATGTTAGATATTGAAAAATATATGAAGGGACTGAAATTAACTTTGATAAGAAGATATATTAAGAATAACTCTAAATTAAATACATTACTTTCCTACTCTGAAAATTTTGACACTGATACTATTTCTTATTGTGGAACAAATAAATGCTTAAGAAATCCCTTTTGGAAAGATGTTTTCAATGTTTGGAATGAATTAAAAAAGAATATTTTACCCAAAAATGAAGAGGAGGTTGTTTTAGAAAATTTATGGCAAAATGAAAATATTAAAATTGATAATAGGGCATTATTGCATATCAGTTAAAAATTCTTAGATTTCATTGGGTTAGTACTGATCAGCTGACATGTAGAATTATAGCGTATGGAAAGCGCCGGTCCAATTTTCTGATATTGACGGTCAAAATCAGCTGGAAAACGGACCGCCGGAATTGAGTTGATTTCCCTTTTATAAAATGTATTGAAACTTTTACGTCAATCAACTAATGGAAACAAACAACAATTAACATTATATTTCAGTGTTTCGGATTAAGTAATTCATTTGTTAATTACTATTGTTGAATAAAACACCAGCTGTTTTGTATTATGTAGATTAATATTTCTTCAATAAAATAAACACAATAGTAAATGACATTATTGGCAATATCACAAAATTTGGGCTGCCCTCGGGCTGTGATATGGACCAGGAAACTGATATGACCCTCGCCTTTGGCTCGGGTCATATCAGTTTTCCTGGTCCATATCACAACCCTTGGGCAGTCCAGATTTTGTGATATTGCCTTCAATGTCATTTACTATTGTGTAAATATTTTACAGGGACTGGTCAAAAAAGGGTATCTGGTTAATTAATGATCTTCTTAATGAGGAAGGTAACTTGATGTCTTTTCAAGAATTTCAAGTAGTGTATGATTTACAGTCAAATTTTCTGATATATCATGGAGTCATATCGACAATAAAAGCCTATATGCGAAAGTTACATATCCAATCGGAGAAAATGAAAAAAATTCATGGACCCCTAATTCCAAATTCTTTGAAAATATTTCTCATGTCTACAAAAGGGTCCAAGGATATGTACAATATATTAATAAGTAAAAATTTTAATACTATAGGTTGTGAAGAAAAATAGTCAACTACATTAAATAATATTTTTGATTGGAAAAATATACACTGTTTGGCCTTTAAAACCACGAAAAGTTCTAAATTGCAGTGGTTGCAATACAGAATTATTCGTAGAATTCTTGGTACAAATAAATTTCTATTTAAAATTAAGTTGAAGGAAACGGACAAATGTACATTTTGTAATGAAGCAACTGAAGATATTCAGCACATTTTTTGGTCATGTCCAAATATTTCAAAATTATGGGAAGAACCAATCATATGGATTTTTAGTCAAACATCAATTGAGCTCCCCTTAATTTAGAGTTGGTATTATTTGGATATAGGGTAGAAATACTTTAAATAATACAAGGAATCTCATTTTGTTGCTGTCAAAAGTTTACATATATAGAACCAAACTCAATGTGACAAATGTAAGCATCATTGCACTTAAGAATTATCTTAAAGAGAATCTGCAACTAGAAAAATATATATTTTTAAGAATAACTCTGGTGATAAAGCAAACATATGCTGGAACCCCTGGCTCCCTTTACTAGATAAGTATTCCTTTATGCACTGTATTTCCTTTAAAATTGCAAATATTCTTATTAATTCTGTAAATACTCTTAAACTTTTTATAATTTTTTGTTTAAAATCCAATCCACATACCTTTCATATTTTTTTATTTTTAATAATCTATTATATAGTACTAGTTTCTTTCAAATATACTTATCACCTATCGTTTATAATTAATCAATTTATGTTTATAACCGCCTGTTGCTATATGTTATTATTCTTAATATTATGCTTATCATGATATGTTTTTGCCAATAAACAATTTAATTATAAAAAAGAAATAAATAATAAAAAATAGAAAAATTAAAGTCTAGAATTCTATTCACAAACTGATTGCAACCATCACGTTAATAAATAAATAAATTTCTTTTATTACTATTTAAAACGCACATGAAAAAATATAAAACATTTTATGCACATTATATAGTGAATTTTGACATTTCACTTGCATTTCTATTCAGCAAAGTCACTTCCGAAAACTATTCTATATGATATCTCTTGTTTAATGAAATTAAGAATATAATTATATACAATTAATTTTTAAAAAATATCAAATAATCATACCAAAAATTATCTAAAAGAAACTTACCACGTTGAATATATCTATATCTTTTTTCAAAAGTCCCTTTCGTGATGTTTGTAATCTACTTCTTTTGGAATGTTAACAGTTTGCTGTCAGTCTGTGAGTGGATTTGCTTTATATAGTGTCACCAGGTATTACTATTAATTACTCAAAGGTCTCTGCAGCAATACATCCTCCTATACGCAGTTCGTTCTGACGAATCAACACATAAATTTTTTCAGTGTACCAATGATGCTGTCAGTTATACAAATGATATTATGAAGCATTCTTCTTTTCTAAAATTATTTTTGTGGCCATCTGAGTATATACTGTCCACATCTTTCAATTTTATTTGCCAAGTTTTCTTACAATTATCTCAATGCATGCCCATTGGTCGTTTATACGTTATATTGTCACTGGTCCCTTTGTTGGGCAAGAGATGACAGTGTTTGTAAGAATACTTTGCCTGATATTTTATGTTTTTTCAGATGATAAAGCATTCATTACCAAAACATTGGTGTGGCATTGTTTTACATTTGGCGAGTGGGTTAAGCTCTAGTCCATGCTAGGGTTCGTCTTGAACTTAATAAAAAAACTTAAAGTAAAAACGTATTTACCATTACAGTAAAATAGACAAATAAATTTCATAAGACTCATATATATTCCACTATATATTTATAACTTGGCTAATAGTTATTTTTAAATAACTATAACGCTTCCCTTGTTCCTTCGGTGTTTCATGTGTCAAGACCAACTACGTGACATCGGACAAAACATTTTATCTCCTTGTTGTTATGTCCAAATATCATACATATTTTCCATATTCGAAATTCTCTAGATTTACTAGAATCATCATATAAATATTAGTGAGTGAAGTAATACAAATGTAGTAGATTTACTAGAATCATCATATAAATATTGGTGAGTGAAGTAATAGTAAAGAGGTGTTACTAATTAAGGAAAATGTAACCAGAATGGACCATACCATAGGACTTTGAGCTCGACTATTTGATAAAATATAAGGGCCCACTAATTTCTAAAAGAACTATTGCAGTTGTTGTTTCGGAGCTTAATGGTGTCATTTCATGGTCTTCCAAACCTTTAGATATTATCTGCACTGAAAAGACATAAATTGTCGAAATGCGCATATGCAGAAAATAAATTCACAGTAACTTCGGTATTTAGTTATTCATGGTTTTTAAAGTAAGTGTTGTTGCTGTGGTGCCGATCTGTCATCCAAAATGGCCGCCAGAAGTGAAATTAGTTTAACATTGGACCTATTGGGAGAACAGCTGAATATTAGTATATTCAAACCTGATATGGCATGATTAATTCTTTTGATGTGCTGATCAAGTGTTGTGACTTTGGTGCCGATTCGTCGTTCAACATGCACGCCATCGAGGAACTTCGTTTAACACTGGATCTTATGGGAAAAGCATGCAACGATCTTCTTCTGGAGAACCGCTGAATGAATTTATACCAAACATTGCAAGAATGATACATGTCGAGTTCCTGACCAAGTGTAATTCTTTTTGTGCTGATCCGTAATCCAACATAAACGTTAGCTGTGAACTTAATAAAGCATTATGGAAAAAAAATTAATACAAAAGATCCTCTTTTACGGGAACATCTGAACAGATTTAAATTAAATATGACTGTTGCGTTGTCTAAGGCAAATATAACTGTATGAGCTAATTTTTTTTCCTTAGTCTCTTTTCTATAAAAAGTCAATATCCGATATCGTCAGCAGATCTCAGCTCGATAAAGCTAGAGAATTAACAAAGAAATTAACTACGCAACACAAAAAGAGTAAAAATACATCATATGACTTCTTACTTGATGACTGACGCAACATTTTACAATGTTTTTTTTCTCCCCTTTGAAGAAATGATATATACAAATGAAGACGAATATCAAGAGTTCTAAGAGTATATCGCGCTATATATAATTACAGTTTTTCTACATGTATTTCCATTTTGTTTTAAAAAGTGGGGTACATAGTATTCATTGTGTCCGTCCGTTTGTTTGTCAAAATAATATTTGGGGGCGGGGGTATCATAATGTCAAGCTTTATATAGAAAAAAAAGGGAAACGTGGAATGTGTCAAAGAGACAACGACCCAAAGGAGAGTAATAACAACTCAAAGCCACCATAAGATCTTCAATGAACGTTGAGAAAACCCCACACCCAACGGCAGGTCGGAGTCGGCCCCTGAATAAAGAGTAATCAAGTTCAGCGAAATAAACATCATCCTAGACTCCTATAGACATAAAGTAAACTAACTAGAAAAAAGACAAGACACACAAAGGCTTAAAAAATTTCCTGACTTAGGATAGGCGCAAACCTGCTGCGGCAGGGTTAAACTAGTTTTATTGGGCCCAAACCTTCCCCCTATAACCAATGTGATAAATCAAAAAACAATCGTAACAACAGTAAAATTCAGTTGGCAACAAGAGTCAATTGTGAAAAATGAAACTGAAAGAACTAAATATACGGACATAAACATGAAATCACAAGAGACTACTAGCAGTTAACTGACATGCCGTAGTGCGACAGTGTTTACCAGCAGACTAGGCTCCTTGAGCTAGCCGGCAGTTTAGCGGCGAGCACTCCTCGACCCATCTTTCTAAATTATGTTTTGTCTTTTTTCTTTTCTTCTCAAGATTGTGGTCTTGGAGTTAGTAGTCTACCTGTATTGGGTTTTATTTGTATGTTTTATTATACTATAGGGAAACGGGATAGAGAAAGGGGAGGTTTGGGTACCCATAAACCGGTTTAACCCTACCGCTAGCTCTTGCTAGTGCCGGTAACAAGTCCGGCTATCCCGAGTTCCTATCGTTGTCCATGTTTGTCTTTTGTCATTTTATTGTTTTTCTCGTGTGGTTCCCTGGTGGATTGTGGCATGTGATTGTGGTTTACGGCCATTGCAGGTGTTTCCTGTTATCTTTCTTATATTAATGCCAGCTCCAGACCCATTACCAACTGACAAAGTAAGTTATGTACCCTCAGCATACAACTTCCACCAAGATCCCTTCCTGTTAGGAGTTTAGCAAAATGATTTCATGCATATACCGGAATACATAACCCGTGTCCAGCAATACAGATTGTAGAAATTTAGAATGTGTTTAGTTAAAATGCAAAGACCCTATCAAAAAATCAATGTTAATACCAAAGAAGGCCATAAGTAATGACTTGACGACAATATCGTAATTATAACCCTTATGAATTAGACGATTTAAATGTTATATAAGTTTGTTAGGCGAGTTTAAGTATTTTTTACTGTTATGTAAAACATTACCGTAAAATAGGGGATGTGAAATACCAGCCTTGATTAGATGTTTACAGGTTGCACTGTATTTATGAACTAAGTCTTTATAACGATGATAAAATTTAGTAAAGGTTTTAACTAGTTTATGATAACGAAAACCATGATGTAATAGTTTTTCAGGTATGAAAAGATTCCGTTCATTAAAATCGCAAACGTTATTACATACTCGAGCAAATCGAACAAGTTGAGATATGTAAGTTATGTTATATATACATCATGCTATTTCCATTTGTTTCAATGGTATGTTGCGCGATATTTATACGTTATGCTATTTCGATTTGTTCTAAGAGTATGTCGAGCGATATATATAAACGTCATGCCATTTCCAAATCTTTTTACGAATATATCGAGCTATGTATATTAATGTCATGTTATTTCCATGTTTTAAGAGTATATCAGGCTGTATATATTAACGTGATGTTATTTCCATTTGTTTTACCTCAATATTGCCTTTTTTATATTTCTTGTGATTGCCGTTTGATAGGTTTGAATTAAGGCAAACAATTTCAAGAGAATATCAAATGAAAAAGGGACGTGAAAATTTCTAAAATCAAAGTCCATAGACATGACAAAAACCGGAACACAGAAAAACACAAACAAAACAAGGAAAAGAGACAGCCACAAGGCATTGAGATAAAAAGGCGACATTCAGAATAAGGCACTTATAATGTCAAATTACATGAAAACTGGGATTTATATCAGGTTCTCCGGAAGGGTATACGTGTCCTACTCCGCTAGTGGCACCTGTCACACTCTCAGTAAGTTAATCCTGGGTTTAGTCAAAAGCTCGTATGTCAAGTCAGTGAAATCTAACCGAAAAGTCCGTTTGCATTAGGAACACGGAAAAAATGCGGTTTGTGTCTTGACCTATACAAGAGACATTGTCATTTTTATAAATCAAAATACACCACATTGAATTTCAATTTATTTGTTCTCTTGTCAGCGTTTACACATATTTGGGTTTATGGTCATTCGATAAGTTATTAACAGACATAAGTTGTCGAAATGGCCATGCGCACAAATAAGATTAACAGTAATTTTGGTCTTGTACTTTATTGTCAATGGGTCGATGCCTCTGCTGGTGTACTGCTTGTCCAAGGGGCTACTCACAAACCCAGTAGTCAGTAATTCGGTGCTGGCCTGAAATATAAAAATTGTATTTTTTTTCGAACTAAAGGGGGTACTTCCATCGTTCATAATTCTGTCGTTAACCGATTTTGGCTTCTCATTAAGGCTACATTGGTTATTTTGTTCAGTCAGCTTATATACATATTTGGGGTTTTTGTTCTCCAAATAACTTGTTTCGATCATTATTGTAGAGACCAAGTTGTCGAAGAAACCTTATGCAGAAATTTAATTTGCAGTAACTTCGGTATTGTTATTTATTACAATCTTAAGGATGTTCGCTGGTCATGTTTATGTATTTTTGTCAGATTTTCAGACTTCTCTGGTTTTATCCATTTAAAAGCTTAATAATTTTTTGCCAAATGACCCCCTAATTTTTTTCTATAATTTCATTTTATAAATCTTCTGGAGCATTTCTACAAAATTTTATTCAACTGGTGTTATTTTGTGACATTCATTATTGGATAAACATTCCTAATGATAAACACATGAAAAATGCAGAGGAGTTCACTTTCCCGCCATTTTTTGAAACACTTGTGTCGCAAAAAATTCATTCCATAACCTATCTCTTTTTTTTTGCTTAATTTTTTCTTTTTCAATCTTCTAACAAAAAATCACATTTAATTTGCATCCTTGTTATTTTAACATTGACCAGCGAACACCCTTAAAGACATTTGATCGTCCTTTTCACTTCAACTTCAATTTTCGGGTATTACTGTTATGTTTACACAAAGACATTTATGCGCAGACAATAATGAGTATTTAATTTTCATAAACTGAAAAATTGATTGTACACAATATTTTGTTCCATTGTTTGTTCAAAATTTTAAAACGAATTATAGGTATTGCTGCAATTTTAATAACGTAAAATGTACTACATAATGCATTTATTCGGTTTCACGTCCCCTGGGTAAAATTTTGTTTTTGATGGACGACTTTTAGGTATAACAGTATAAAAAGGAATAGTTATAGTGTGTTTTGGTGAATAAACATTATTAAATAATGGCATTAGTATTACAGTATCAAAAGACTTATATAATTTATGGTTCGTTTATAAAACATTATTGCAAATGGTTTTATCGAAATAATGGTTAAATTCTGATACATGATATTCCTGTTTGATTTAAACAAAATATTGACTGATGTTTTCTACGATCCTGAACTTGACGCAACATTCGACCAATCAGTTTGTTCGTTAAATCAAACATTTCATACTCTACCGGTACACCTGATCTCATCCATGGTTTTTATTGGGCCCGTGTTGTTCATTTGTTTGTGTGTCTTCATTTTTTCTTTTTTGTCCCGTTCTCCAGTGGTGTCCTTGTTTCTTGGTGTTTCCGATGTTGCCTTTGTATATGGATTGATCGTTCTTTGACTGACGGTTCGGTTCTCACTTACATTTCAAAAAAGAAAATATCGTTGGACCAACAGCAGACGTTTCTTTCTCTCAGCATTTAGCAGCAAACAGCAAACATCTAAACTAAATACATTCTAAATTTCAAAATCAGTATTTCATGGACACGGGTTATGTATTCTGGTATATGCACTGAAAAGATATAAGTTGTCGAAATGCGCATATGCAGAATTTAAATTCACAGTAACTTCGGTATTAAGTCATTGGTTACCACTGGGTCGATGCCACTGCTGGTGGACTGTTAGTCCCCGAGGGTATTCACCAGCCCAGTAGTCAGTACTTCGGTGCTGACCCGAAAGCCCATTCTATGTGAAACCTTACAATATCTAAATTTTCGTAAATTTTGTTGAAAACTAAGGAGTATCTCCCTCATGCAAAGCTCTGTCCTTAGCTGATTTTGGCTTGACATTTGGATCATATTGGTTATTTGTTCTCTATCAGTTTTTTAACATCTTTGAGTTTATGGTCTTCCAAACGTTTAGATTTTATCTGCACTGAAGAGACATAATTTGTCGAAATGCGCATATGCAGAATTTAAATTCACAGTAACTTCGGTATTTAGTCATCATTATCTCGGGAAGGGATCTTGGTGGAAGCTGTATACTGAGAGTACATAACTTTATTTGTCATTTGTCATTTGGTTTAGAGCTGGCATGTCAGTTAACTGCTAGTAGTCTTTTGTGATTTCATGTTTATGTCCGTATATTTAGTTCTTTCAGTTTGATTTTCACAATTGACTCATTTAGGTTGCTATCTGAATTTTACTGTTGTTACGAATGTTTTTTTTATCACATTGACTATAGGGGAAGGTTTGGGCCCAATAAAAATAGTTTAACCCCGCCGCAGCAGGTTTTCGCCTGTCCTAAGTTAAGAAATTATTAAGTTTCTGTGTGTATTGTCTTTTTTCCACGTAGTTTACTTTATGTCAATAGGAGTCTAGGATGGTGTTTATTTCGCTG
>MJUU01000905.1:0-19986 GCA_002080025.1 Modiolus philippinarum
TATATTGAGGAAATTAGATTGAAAAGCCAAAAACAGTTTTCAGAATCGTGAATTGAGATGCACTTCGGGTTCTCTAAGCCATCAAACTTACGCAATTTCAATGAAAATATCAGTTTTTTCGTCAATATTTCATAGGGGTAGGGGTACGTTTAATAGCGCTATAGAACGTATTGGGCATGAAAATTGTAAAAACTTGGGTTCTTTGTAAAGCTCATACAATAAGCAATCATTTGATACCTCGTTTTTATAACTTGAAAGCATTTTGTCAACATTTTGAAGCAACTGAAAGAAAAACTTTAACTAAAAACGAAATTTTCCAAAATTTCTGTAGGTGGGTCTAAAAATGGGCCAAATTCCCCAAGTGCGTGCAGGTTATGCTCGTGTTAACATGTTTTATTTTGAAGAGGTAATGTATGCGGACTTAAAAAAATGGTTGGGGTTCGGAAGTGGAGGGGGTGCACGGGGGGTTATTCCAGCCCATGGACTACTGTATCAGTCAAAAGAAATACGTCATCAAAGTCAAAGTCAAAAGTCAAAAAGCTTTATTTAAAGTCGATAAAAGATAAAACATTACAACATAAGCTCCAAGGAGCTTTTTAAATCGACTTAAAACATATAACAGACATAATTGAAGACACACACAAAAACACATTTTACACACACACATGGTTACATGTAAGACATAATATTAACTATATTATAACAAAAGCATATTAAACAAAGCAGGATTAAAAAGTAGCACTGGCATAAAAATACAATACAACACAAGCACAAACACAACATCAGGAACAAATTAAAATACACAAAAGCACATTAAGCAAAGCACCATTAAACAAGCAGCAGCATAAAAAGCAACTATTATTGTAGCATAAAACTATAGTACTGATAAAAATTTAAGCAATACAGGGTATAATAGAAAATCATGTCCAAACTAAAAGCAATTAATCACATGCACTACATTTACATGAGTTACCATTCCAAGTACTTATTAATTTAATAAAATTGGTTAAAATTTGTTTCTAATCTAAAATTATTTGGTAAATAACAAAATACCGAAGTTACTGTTAATTTATTTTCTGCATATGCGCATTTCGACAACTTATATCTCATCAGTGCAGATAAAACCAAAACATTTGGAAGTCAATTAACCAAAAAACATGTTAAAGCCGATAGAGAACAAATAACCAAAAGGGTCTAAATAGAAAAGCCAACATTCAGCTAATGACAGAGCTATGCATGAGGGAGATACTCCTTAGTTTTAAACAAAATTTTGCAAAATTTAGATATTACAAGTTTCAATACAATCGGTTTTCGGGTCAGCACTGAAGTACTGACTACTGGGTTGGTGAATACCCTCGGGGACTAACAGTCCACCAGCAGAGGCATCGGCCCAGTGGTAATAAATAACAAAATACCGAAGTTACTATTAATTTATTTTCTACATATGCCCATTTCGACAACTTATATCTCATCAGTGCAGATAAAACCAAAACATTTGGAAGTCCATTAACCAAAAAACATGTTAAAGCCGATAGAGAACTCATTCCATATTTTTGCAGCTAAAAATCTAAAAGAGTGGATTCCATACCTCGTAGTTTTTACCGTTGGTATTTCTACTGTGTTTTCATATCTAAAAGAATAATTATGTTTTTTTAAATTAATTAAGTCATTTAAATAAACAGGGTTTCTATTATGTAAAATTTTAAAAGTTTCTATTGCAACTGTCCTCATTCTGCGGACACTTAATGATGGTACAGCGATGGAAACGTTCAACATTCCCAAAATAGCGCTCATCGTGTGAATCGTGTGCGTTCATCGTGTAACGTGTATCGTGTAACGTGTAACGTTCATTGCGTGTATCGTGTAGCGTGCGTTTACTCGTTTCATTTAAATTCCGCATTTTATAGATAGGTTTACCAGGTTTGTTTTTTTTGCAAAACTCCGTTGTTGTTTATTTATTAATTTTTCAACTCGAAATATACCTTTTTACAACCGCCGATTTTACAAGAGGAAAATAAAAATATTATCAGATTAAGTATCACGTCCGGCGATTTTTTGTCACATAAACATTTCTGGTTTAGGAACGCAAACCTTTATTAAATCAACTTCATTCAATACTATATCAACCTGTTCAATATAGTAGAACAATAAAAGTCTAATCAGATTAACCAGAGACATATAATTAAATTATATGTCTCTGGATTAACTTATTATATCTATGGTTAAATCATAGGAAGTTTAAGTATTGCGGACACCGGTATAATATAGAATAGAGAAAAAGTGCCCTATCTTTTATATTTATGGTTTAATTCTATCAAGTTATAGTATTGCAGATACCCCAAATAATATTAAATAGAGAAAAAGTGCTCTATCTTTTATATTTATGGTTAAATTCTATCAAGTTTTAGTATTGCGGACACCAGTATAATATAAAATAGACAAAAAGTGCCCTGTCTTTTATATTTATGGTTAAATTCTATCAAGTTATAGTATTGCGAACACCGGTATAATATAAAATAGACAAAAAGTGCCCTATCTTTTATATTTATGGTTAAATTCTATCAAGTTATAGTATTGCGAACACCGGTATAATATAAAATAGAAAAAAGTGCCCTATCTTTTATATTTATTGTTAAATTCTATGAAGTTATAGTATTGCAGACACCGGTAAGATATAAAATAGAGAAAAAAGTGCCCTATCTATTATATTTATGGTTAAATTCTATCAAGTTTTAGTATTGCGGACACCGGTTTTATATAAAATAGAGAAAAGGTGCCTTATCTTTTATATTTATGGTTAAATTCTATCAAGTTATAGTATTGCAGACACCAGTTAAATATAAAATAGAGAAAAAAGTGCCCTATTTTTTTTGTATTTACGGTGAAATTCTATCAAGTTATAGTATTGCAGACACCGGTATAATATAAAATAGAGAAAAAGTGCCCTATCTTTTATGTTTATGGTTAAATTCTATCAAGTAATAGTATTGGGGACAGTGGTATAATATAAAATAGAGAAAAAGTTATCCATATTTTATATTTATGGTTAAATTCTATCAAGTTATACTATTGCGGACACCAGTTTAATATAAAATAGAGGAAAGTGCCCTATCTTTTATATTTATGGTTAAATTCTATCAAGTTATAGTATTGCGGACACTGGTATAATATAAAATAGAGAAAAAATGCCCTATCTTTTATATTTATGGTTAAATTCTATCAAGTTTTAGTATTGCGGACACTGGTATAATATGAAATAGAGAAAAAGTACCCTATCTTTTATATTTATTGCTAAATTCTATCAAGTTATAGCATAGCGGATACCGGTGTATAATACAAAATAGAGAAAAAGTGCCCTATCTTTTATATTTATGGTTAAATTGTATCAAGTTATAGTATTGCAGACACCGGTATAATATGAAAAAGAGAAAAAGTGCCCTTTCTTTTATATTTATAGTTAAATTATATCAAGTTTTAGTATTGCGGACAGCAGTATAATATAAAATAGAGAAAAAATGCCTTTTATTTTATATTTATGGTAAAATTCTATCGGGTGTTCGTATTGCGGACACCAGTATAATATAAAACAGAGAAAAATGTGCCCTTTCTTTTATATTTATAGTTAAATTATAGCAAGGTTTAGTATTGTGGACACTGGTATAAAATAAAATAGAGAAAATGTGCTCTTCCTTATATATTTATGTTGAAATTATAAGAATCTAATTTAAAAGTAATGTATCTTTTGTTTGGTTCATTACACGGTACACGGTACACGATACACGGTACACGGTACACGATTGAGAACTTTCTGTATCATTCATCGTGCGAATCGTGTGCGCTCAACGTGTGAACCGTGTGCGTTCATCGTGTGAATCGTGTGCGTGTGGTAGGGAATGTTGAACGTTTCCATCGCTGTAATTTAGATTTTTCTAACAATTTTTCATATGAGAGTTCATAGTCCTCATAAATAAATCTTTTTTCTATCTTTTTTGTATTTTTTTGAGAACAAAAGTGCCAAGTAAGAGGGCAATAGTTAAAATTAGATAATATAAAAGAGTAATATATTGTCAGACGTCCAAGCCTATTTAAATATTTAGAATTCTTTTTAAAACATTTAATTGGCAAGATGCCTTTCTACAAATTTCCGAAATATGCTTATCAAAATTTAACTCATAATCTATTGTAACCCCCAGTTATTTAACATCTTTTTCGCAAACAATTTTGTTACCATTTAATTCAAAACAATATCCTTATCAAAAGTTTTCTTCCCAATAGCCAAAGCCTGGAATTTATCAGGGTTTGCCTGCATTAGATTATTAGAAAACCAATCCAACGTTTTATGACTATCCCTCTCTAGGGTTTTAACAACTTCAGTCATTCGTCACCGATCATCCGTGCATAATTAATTAGTTTTCTTTCTATTCGTCATCCGTCATAATTCAAGAGAAAGAGCCTTATCATTCATCAGTCATCAGTTAATTTTACTATCCGTCAGCCGTCAAAAGTCATGATTCAGCGATCATTCAGCGATCATTCACAAGTCAACGATCAGTCAAAATGGAATGTTGACTGATCCAGGGATTGTATTGTTATATACAATTTTTATACAGATTGTCTTTATGGT
Organism: Modiolus philippinarum; assembly: GCA_002080025.1. Lineage (NCBI taxonomy): Eukaryota > Metazoa > Mollusca > Bivalvia > Mytilida > Modiolidae > Modiolus > Modiolus philippinarum. Next base: position 4,625 of record MJUU01000905.1, read on the forward strand.
AGTCTCCACACTGATATTAATAATTGCTTTCATAGAGACTTTCAATTGTTCAACATCGTATCGGTTGAGAATTAGATATATTAACTCGCACTACTGGGCGACTTATTATTATTTATGACTTAGGAGCCTGATGCAATTAATCAATCTCCAAATTGAAAAAAAAATTCAAAAACCATGTCAACAACTGGCGGTGTGACGGGTACCATGTGTGGAGCAGATCATGCCCATCTTTTTGGATCTCTGTTTGTTAGGAGTTAGACTGTTAATGTCCTATTTTTATGGCGTTTGTACTGGTTTTTACTTGTGTGATGCCTCATCGTTGATTTTGTTGTCTAATTGTTTATCATCCTTAGGTTGCCATGCCTTTTGGGGATTTTAGGATTTTATGTCAGTTGTTTCGGTATTCATTTGGAAATTATCCACTGTTAAATTTGGTTTGCTGTATACATTGTTATCTTGTCTCGTGTACATTTACTCGTTATACTTTTATTTTATGTATACTGAAGTTCGTCTCTCTTGCAGTGTGGATGTGGTTATTGCCCTACTAGAAGAGTATAATTTTATGTTTTTTACGCATATATATTTATGTATCAATCTGTATTGTTTTAACATATAAATTAAATTTCATCCATATATTAGGTAAACAACTTTTTTTTATATAAATCTGAACTCCATTTTTATAAATATTTAAACATTTTACAGGTATTTAACAATTTATCCATAGTCACTTTGGATACCCAAGGTAAATTCCCCACTGTTCAAGGTCCATATTCGCCGTTTTAAAACTTTTCACTCAGTGGTGAATTATTTTTTCTTTATCATTTACGGGTACAGTATAAAAGATCGTGGAAATATCATCTGATTTACTGACAAATAAAGAGAAGAACTGAATATTTCAGAAGTTATATAAACAGTACTTTGTTGCCTTTTAAAACTCTATTTTTATTTTATTTTTATTTCTGTAGGTCTCCATAATATTCTGACAAATATTTTTTTTAATAGAGCATAAAACATATTAGTTAATATTTCTATCAATTCTGGGATATAAGCAATTTATTTCGAAATTTCCTAGCCTCATTTTTACGATGCAAATCTCTTCTTTATGTTTTTTTATTTTGATATTTAAATATGTCTATGCTACATTTTAATTTTCATATTAACTGTGTAACATTCTTACTTTTAGCAATTCTATTTCCACAACTCATCATTGTACCCTCTGATTTTATTATAATACAAGCAATGTTTTAAAATAGTTAAACAGGTCCATCTATTTCAATTGCATGTATATCTAAGATATAAGCAATGTATTTTGAAGTTTCTTCTCCGGAGTTTTCACATGTCAATAGTTCCTGCTTTATGTAATATTAGTTATGATATAAACTTATGAATAATTATTGTCAACTTGGTTATAAAGAAAACGATAAAATATATCAATAATTACAGTTGGGATGCGAGAATTTTACTTCAGTCGAACCATTAAATTTAAAGCTCAGATTATCAGAAGACTAGCTAGGGTAATTGATCTCAATTAGTGTACGTAACATGTCCAGTTTGAGACAGTCCCTTATGGAATAAAAGTGTAAGACGATACCTTTAATCCAGAGCATTAAAATCAATAGAGAATATGGAGGTATTCCAAGTACCGGAAGTATTCCGAATGGCCCATGCTTGCAATAATTTAATGTCCAATGTAATAGGCGTGAACCCAAACATTGGCATCGTGAAAACTCCCGACAGGAAATTGCTTATATCGTAGAAGATTTATGCAAGTAACATGTTTTAACTATCTAAACGCATCGTTTGTATTATCATAAATGTATAATACATCTATGGTATTCTAATTAAATTAGACAGTAGAAAAAAAAACAGTTGAAGAAATAAAATTGCTAAAATTGTAGAATATTCTTGGACTAAAATCATTAAGTTACCAAATTAATATTCCCGCAATGTTTTATACTGTACGCGTAAATGAAAGAAATGAAATCACTGGCGAGTATAAAGCGAGCTTGGACCTACCAGTGGAGAATTTATCTTGCCTTAATCAAAATGCTTCCACTGCTCTACTTTTTTTTATAAATGGGATATGAACCTCTTCGAAGGCATGTAAAATGTTGCAAAATCTATAAAAAAAAATTGGGGTGAATTAAGATTTATATTTATAAATATATCGATGAAAGCTATGAATTATATGTTAAAAACACAGTATAGATTGATACTTAATGTATATGCATTAAAAAAATTATACACAAATAGTAGGAGCCAACCCCACCTTGCAAGGGTGTCGAACTTAGTCATTTAGGTTATTGCAGTTGGAGTTTACATATGTGTTATGGTCTCATGTTCATTTACTCCATATCCTTTTGTAAAATAAAAAAAAATAATTAGCATACATAAACAAAATGAAAGGATATAGAGTAAATGTGCAGAGGACAAGATCACAATATATTCAAGAAAACCCAATTTAACATTTGATACATTTCCAAATGAATACCGAAGCAATGGTCTTAGAATCATAAAGTCCAAAACACATGGCAACACAAGGATCATCAGTTCTCAAACGGTTCCCTGTTCAATGATTGAAGGTTCTCTGAAAACAATAATTGCTTGTGTGGAGACTACTCCAAGGACAATCTGCATATCTCTAAAAAAAAAGACTGGGGCAAAAAAAAATACAGAGCTATATGCAACACACAAAACTGACAATTGAACCCCCTACAAAAAAGGTATCATGAGGTGTTCCGGAAAGAGCACGATGAAGGCCGTATTTTATAATATAGCGAGTGAATGCAAAACCCATATTTGTCAAATCAAACAAGTAAATATATAATTTGAAAAATGAACTCGGATATAATAGTAGGGTGCCCAATGTCCAAAAAGACGCTTAGTTTGCAAGTTTTGGTTAACGGAATAACACACGACTAATTTTTGTTTTATAGGCTGGAATAGTTATTAAATTTTATATTTTTCATTGTCGTAGAAAATTTCCGTGGTCACGATTTCTGTAATTTCTCATTTTTAAGGGGTACCCAATAGCAGATTCTTATATATGGTATTTTTAAATCTATAGAAATTAGAAAGAGTATCTGATATGTTAGTGAAAAGCTATTTTTGTGAAAGTCTAGACCTAAAATTCTGTTTTACTACCTAGAATATAACTTATTTTTCGTTGATTTGTATAATTTTTCGGTGTTAAAATTTGAATAAAAAGGGTCACGAATATAAGATATTTTTGTTGAATACGAAATTACTAGCATGAACTATCGAAATATTTTAATGTAAACGGAAACACGACTATCATCTGTACATATGTGCTAAAAATCATTGGTTTCATGTCTGCATTACAGAGAAATCAATATATAAAAGCATTAAATTTGCGTAAAAATCTCAAAATTTTATGTGAATCTGGCATTTTTATATCTTGATAAATCTGGAAACGTACGAAGTGCGACAATTCTAATCTGTTTGAAGGTACAATAACATGGTAGAACAAGTCTTGTCAAATTATTTGGATCTGTTGGAGATTTTAAAATTGGTCGAATTTCGAATTTTCATGTATATATTAACGTTTTTACATTTAAATTGAGATCTTGCTATCCATGTAGATGATATAACAAGGTTTTGGTCAATTGTTATTGGTTTTATTAGGTTTTATGGTAGTGCGTGTTTTTCATGGAAATTTACTAAAGTAATACCAAAAACAAAATTTGATCTCCTTTGTCCAGGTTTTATTCAATTTTGAATAGGTAAGGCTTTAAAATTAAATTCAAGGTTTCATTTAAACAATGATTCAACAAAAACTTGGAAAATACCACCAATAATAATTGAAAGCGTCCTTTATATATTTCAGGGTCAAATGTTTAAAATTTCACATCTCAAAAACAAATGGCAACCGTGAAACTTGTTTGATGAAGATAAATGACAAATCATTATAAAAAAATAAAACAATGAACTGTCTGGAAAAAAAAATAATATTATTTTTTAAGATTTCGTGAGGGGTTTGTTGGTAAAATGAAGCAAACTTTCAGTTCCATGAGATTTTTCTTGATTTTAGGAAATGACCTTTAACCCCATTTTAAATGAAATGTGACCAAATTTTATCTCTACGACATTGTTATTTCAATGCGCTATGGTCTTCTCTTTCCAAAAATAATGCAGATGTGTGTGATTCCGTTAACCCAAATTCGAAAAAATTGTCGCTTGGGCACCCTACTATAGAACTACACATGAAAATTAGACCCAATTGACCTGTACTGACTGACCTGTACGTAAAGACTATGTAAGTTTCATTCGCACACAATGTAACATCGTTACAATTCTATGATTTCTTTATGTATTTCATTTTTCCTTAGTTACACCCGTATTCTCTTGCTTCAGATATTATTTGATTTCTTCAAAATTCGTAAAATAATAATTCTGCATCTTGGGATACACTGAAGTTTAGAAATCTTTCTTCATTAAGTTATATATTCTAGGGTTTACGTATTGTTTTTCTTATTTAATGAAATCAACTTGTTTTAATATTCACACTTTAAGTAATATATACTATTAAATTGTTTTGATGACTATCAGTTTTCTCTCTTTTTCAGACACTTAAGTAATTCCATTGCCTTGTTATATGTAAGTGATTGCACATGAAGGTTGGTTTATTTCTTTATTATAAACAATTAGATTTAACAAATTAAAATCATGTAGTATTAATAGATTCCCATAAATTTATAAAATCTACGCAATAGTAGTTAATGTAGTGTCCCTTTTTCATCCCGGCACCTGAATCGGTTTTCATGGGCTCCGGCTACAGAGCTGTCCCCGGTGGATAGGGGAATGCCCTGTCTATGCGCGGTAGTCAGGTCATAGTACGGAATGCCTGACCGCCAACCATTGTAGCCAAACTGTGTGGGAAAACGCCACGCTCCATGCAGTATAAAGACCCTTCTATATTGTCTAAAGAAAGCAGAGTCACTGGAACTCGTATAGAAGGCTAAATGCCCTGTCCCTACACATTTCTTCCCTGTTCCAGTGGCATTTGAAAACTCGTTGTCCCTTCCATATTTTATGAAAGGATATGGGGTGAATGAACATGAGACTATAACACATATGTTTACTTCAACTGCAATAATTTAAATGAGCTGTATGGCCATTTCGGAAATTAATTCCTTATCAGCAGCACTAGAACCCAAACAAAGGAAATCCATAATATCAAAAATGTTTAAAATGCATAAAACCAAACGAAATCCGAATAATCAGTAATATCAAATACAGGTAAGGACAAAACTACGATGGAGGGAGTTATTCCTTAGGTTTTAGAATTTACATAAATTTAGATAATAGTAATTGAACAAAGTGTACACATGAGATATTATCTCATGTACAAGTACACCATATCTAAGAAAAATAAAGAGCATACTTCTCTACCACTGGGAATTGTTTTACCAACTCCATGCACACTGCAATAAAAGACAAACTCCTGTATTAAATATTTTATGAAAGGATATGGAGTAAATGAACATGAGACCATAACGCATCTTTGTTTCTCTCTTTTCTTACTTGTATTTTTAAGTAATTAACTTGTTTTCGTCCTGATATAGCAGAACAATTGCTCACTGGATGTAAAACTCTAACTAATCAACCAATCAATCCCTGTTTTTATAAAATTTTCATTTATTATATTTTTCTTTTCTATTTAAAAAGTATTACAGATAGAGGATGAGGTTATATTATACTTTAAAATAATCTACATCCGGGCAATTGCTAAAAACCCATATGGGAGTCTTTTGTCAAATTTTCGAAATTTGAATACCTCTTGCTATATATTTTCAAAATGATTAGAGATGGAACTTAAGTTGTTATTGCAAAAGTATTTTGCATTTCCAAAATTTGTTTGTCTTAAGTAAACTATTGAAAATATATGTAATTTGCTATATACATAAACAGATTTGGTAAATCGATATCTGTATTAAGTTATTTATAAATTTCCATCAACGTGTCTAAATGATAGACTTGAAGAATGGTTATGAATTTAAAATACTGCATTGACCAAATTGTCATAGAATTAATCTCCATGGAATCGAAATAACTGCTTTCCAGAACAGACTGATTGAATACGAACTATTATGTAAATAGCTCAATTGGAAATCGAATAGAGAAAAATTCTGTAAAATTGTATTAACTTTTGTTCAGAAATTGTTCTTGATGCATATTTGTCTTCTTATCAATTAACTACTACACAATACCAATTTCTGTGTGTTTAATTTTACGAATTGATGTTCTTTATTTCTATTGTAAATTTTTATACAATTCGTCTACCCGTTTGGGGCCCGACGAATAAGAAAATGTCAATGAATTGCAGATGGGTTTAACATGTCTCTCCAAACTGTACACAATGGTTTATCTTTAGGAATTCGTCATCAACTTCTTTCATCCGATTGTATGTTTTCATGTATGCAAAATACCCTTACGCATTTCTAAGCTTTGAAAGGAAAATGCTAATGGTGCAGTGATATGAATGTCAATAACAACGAACAATAATTGATTCAAACACCACTTCTCCAGGTTACATTAATTCAAAATATGAAACTATCGATTATAATAATTGATTTTTAAGTGTTTGATAAGGAAAACTTACGTAATTATCAATTAGCACAAGGTGTAGATTAATAACAAAATAACGAAGTTACTGTAAATCATTTATTAAGCATACCTTTTACGCATACCCTTTCCTTCGGATAGAAACATGAGAACAAAGGAAGCTCAAGTATCTTTGGTATTGGGTAACCTTCCCAAGTAACTGTCATGGTGGATTCCTTATAAGACAATAGCTAATCTTGTTTATGTGAAATGGATGTCATGAATACTTCGTGAGGATAACACCAGCAAACGTTACAATTAATCTATTTTAATGATATCAAATAGAGAGATCTGTATTAACAGCTTTGATGTGAAAGAATGTAACAAAGGGGATAACAGGAAACATCTACAATGGCTGAAAATTACAGTCACATGCCAAAATCTGCCAGGGAACTACACAGGTAAAACACAACCAAGACAAAGGACAAACATAAACAATGATAATAACTGCAATGCTGTTTTGCAGCTCTTTGGAAAATAAAACTCGCACTAAGAAAAAGTAAAATACAGGTTCATAAACATAAGCCCTTTTATAATGAAAACTAGTTTATATTGGTTATTTGGTGGAAAGGAGATGAAAACAATGAAAAAATGGCCAATATAATCAAGACTGCCTCAAGTAGTAACTGACGTTACTGGAGTGTGTACTTAAGGGGAAGACTTGGGGTATTGGACGGGGGTAACTCTAGTTTTTACTTCCCTAGTACAAGCACTATTGTGATATGTAGTATCAAAATTTCGAAGTTGTTATATTTTATTTCACACAGCAAATAAATATTCATTTTTCGTGAAAATTAACACCTTACATCACATTATTTATAAATCTAGGTTTTATGCAATGATATCGAAAAATAACGAAAATTGGTAAAATTAAATTTCTTGCACGGGAGATAATTTAATGCATAGATTTAGTAGTTCAATTGATTTTTACACTCATTGTAAATGTAGGAAACTCATTTTTGTGTCGCCTGCACACGTATCGTGTGGCGACATATAGGAATCACTTTTGTCGTCTTGCGGCGTCGTCGTCGTTGGCGTTGTCCGTCCCACTTTTTTCGTAACACTTTCTCAGGAACTCCATATCACAGCCACTTGAAATTTTATATTTTGTATGTGACTTAAGTATTGGGTTCTATATTGCTCTTATGGAATTCAGGTCTGTCAGACACCTATTTCCTGTTTACCGAATTGGAATATTTTCAACAAATACTTTCAATGGCAAAAATATTTGTAACATTTTCCTCAGCAACTACAAATTACAGCCACGTTGAATTTCGTATGTGACTTTAGTATGTAGTTCTATATTATACATATCGAATTTAAGTCTGTTGGACATCTACTTCCTGTTACCGACTTGAAATATTTTCATCAAGTACTGCCAATGGTAAAAAAAATTCGTAACTCTTTTCTCATCAACTGCAAATCACAGCCACTTGAAATTTGTATTTGAGTTTGTTATTTGGTTCTATATTCTGCTTATCGAATTCAAGTCTGTAGGACATCTACTTCCTGTTCTCAGACTGTGAATATTTTCAATAAGTATTGTCAATGGTAAAATTTTCGTAACACCTTTTTTCAGCAACTGTAAATCACAGCCACTTGAAATTTTTTATGTGACATAAGTATGGGGTTATATATTGCGTTTATCGAATTCTGGTCTGTCGGACATCTACTTCCTGTTTTATGACTTGGAATATTTTCAACAAGTACTGTCGATGGAAATTTTTTTCGTAACACTTTTCTCAGCAATTACAAATCACAGCCACTTGAAATTTTGTATTTGACTTGAGTATGGGATTATATATTGGGTTTTACGAATTCAGGTCTGTCGGACATCTACATGTACTTCCTGTTTAATGAATAAGAAATTTGTGTTTCCTAGATCAATTTTGACAACAGCAGGCGACGCATGTCTTCCATGGAAGACTCGCAATTTATGATAGAAATATCGTTGTTACTGCACCTGCTTAATATGTATGATTAAATATCCTGCTTGTAAATCACTAAAATGGCCATATTTGGCATTATGGCAACCCCTTAGCAACGATGATCCCCTCATTATTTTATTGAATTTTTCAAAGAGGAACTCAGTCCTTTCCTAGTAGATGACATTTTATTTCTATGTACACGAACTTTTACTTGGTATTCTTTGAAACTTTCCTAAAAATAAATGCCTGTTACCATGTTAACCATACACCAATCAAATGAAATCAAGTTCATTTTCACATCAAAATGTAAAATTATGGTTTCATAACAAATATCGGATAAATCTGAGACCATGCGTGCCCTACCTCCTTATGTAAAATTGCAAGTGCTTAAAAAGAATGGCTATTAAATAAATTCTAACAGCTTTACTTAGTTGTTGTTGCAAGTTAGCTGAGCTGTTCTTGCAAGTTTGCTAAATCGTTATATCAAGTTTGCTCAATTGTTAAAACAAGAGAGGTAAGTTGTTATAGCAAGCTAACTAAGTTCCCAAGTTAGCTGAGCTGTTCTTGCAAGTTTGCTAAATCGTTATATCAAGTTTGCTCAATTGTTAAAACAAGAGAGGTAAGTTGTTATAGCAAGCTAACTAAGTTCCCAAGTTAGCTGAGTTGTTCTAACAAGCTGGTTCACAAAATACCGAAGTTACTGAGAATTTAATTTCTGCATATGCTCATTTAATTTCGACAACTTATGTCTCTTCAGTGCAGATAAAATCTAAACATTTTGAAGACAATAAACTCAAAAATATTTAAAAACTGATAGAGAACAATTACCCAATATGATCTAAATGTAAAGCCAAAATCAGCTAAGGACAGAGCTTTGCATGAGGGGGATACTCCTTAGTTTTCAACATGTAGATATTGTAAGGTTCAAAATAGAATTGGCTTTCGTGTCAGCACCGAAGTACTGACTACTGGGCTGGTTAACACCCTAGGGGACTAACAGTCCACCAGTATTGGCATCGACCCAGTGGTAACAAATAACTAGATACCGAAGTTACTGTGAATTTAATTTCTGCATATGCGGATTTCGACAACTTCTGTCTCTTCAGTTCAGATAAAATCAAAACGTATGGAAGACAATAAACTCAAAGATAGAGAACAAATAACCAATATGATCTAAATGTAAAGACAAAAATCAGCTAAGAACAGAGCTTTGCTTGAGGGAGATACTCCTTAGTTAAAAAAATTAGATGTTAGAATAGGCTTTATAAAAAATTGCTAAGTTGTTATAACAAGTTACTAAGTTCATTAAACATGTAACTTAGTTGTTATAACAAGCATGCTAAGTCGTTACAACAATTTAGATGAATTGTAAAAACAAATTAACTAAGTTGATATAACAAGTATGCTTAGTTTTTATAACAAGTAATTAAGTTGTGATGAAAAGTTAAAAATATATAGACCTTTTATGATAATTTCGTAATTTAATTACACATCTTTACGAAGTCTAGATGCGGTCTTGAATTGATCAATGCCTAGTTAACATATTTGAAAATGCTAAGCTTAACAAACTCCTGTTTGCAATAAATTAAAGTGACAACATAAGTCCGAATCAAGTTTTTTTTATCACATCTGTATCTTTAGACTCGTCACACATTAACAAATTCAGTGTCACTCTTAGTGTAGATACACTAATAACACATACAACGTTACTTAAGATATCCTTTCTAATGCAAGTGAGTGGTAATCATGGTAATCAAGCAAGCATTTTATGGTGGATTTACAAATATAAAACTTATAATTTATATTTAGAACATCCAAAAAATAAAATAAACTAGTACATGGTTCTTTTAGCTCACCTGTCCCAAAGGTGAGCTTATGGCATTAGTTGAAGTCTGGCGTCGTCGTCGTTAACTTTTTTCAATTTTGAAAGATCTTCTCCTCTAAATCTGCGTAGCTAACATTTCCCAAACTTTACTGAATCAACACCAAGGTATCTACTTAAAAGTTTGTGATTATTATGTCTGAAGACCGAGCAACATGGCCACTGGTACTAAGAATAGAGCATGGGGTGAATTCCAGTTTTTTGTTTGCAAATAACTCGAAAATCGTTTCAGATTTCAAAAATCTGGCAGGGATAAAAATGATCAGTATGATGGGATCTACCCGGCACCTAGCAATTTTGCCATAAATCCGAAAACCCATCTTTGAGTTATTTCCCCTTTTAGGTAAGTTTTTTTTGTGGTCAACTTTTGTCTTAATATTGAAAATGATAAAAGATAAAAGTGAAGTTTAAATTACAAAAATTGTCAGCATAGTAATCTACCTTTCCTGCAATTTTGAAGAAAATCTGGGGACACATATAGGAGTAATTGCGCCGTTTTTCTTTAAAGTTTTAAGATTTTTATGCGCTTTTACTTTATTACAAGAGTGTTTAGCTTACCAAGGACTACAATTTCTACATAAGTCCAGCAGATTCGTATCTCATCCAAGATGGTAGCCAGCGGGAACATAGTTTAACATAGGACACTATGGGAAATGCATTCAAAGACCTTCCCCTTTGAAACTACTGAGACAATAGTACCCAGACTTGGTGACAATAATCTTCGAGTTGTTTCATTCAAAGTTTGAGATTTTTATGTTCGTACCTCATCAAAGATGACCATCAGCACGGAACATAGTTAAACATTGAGACCCTATGGCAAATGCATTCAAAGATCTTGTCTGAAACTACTCACCTAGTTGGAACTTAGCTTAGTCACAATAGTCCTTGGGTGGTCGCCTTCAAAGTTTGTAATTTATATGTTCGCACCTCATCCAAAATTGTTGCCCGATGAGAATATAGTTTAGCATAGTGACCCTATGTGATATGCATTCAAAGATCTTCTCCTACGACAATACCGAGCCAATTGAAACCTAACTTGGTCACAACAGTCTTTTGAGACCTTTGTGATTTTTTTTGTTGGTACCTCGTCCAAGATGGCAGCCAACAGAGATCATAGTTCAACGAAGGGCCATCTGGCAAATGCATGGAAAGATTTTCCCCTCTTGAACCACTTAAATATTTTTTAACAAATTTGATAATTTAAGTCCATGGGTGATCCCTCTCAAAGTTTGTGATTTTTGTTTTGTTTTGTTTTTTGTTTGTTTGTGTTTTGTTGTTGTTTGTTTTAGCTAGTTCCAGATGGCTGCGTTCGGGAACCGTTTAATATAGGGCTTTAAAAGATCTTCTTTGAACAACCTGATTTATGTTAACCAAATTTGATCACAATATTCCTTGGGTGAACCTATTTCTGTTTTTGGTTTTTTTTTTTTGTTGTTCCTACTTCATCCAAGACATTTTGCTAGCCAAGGGTTACGATCCGATCATCTCCTCTTCACCCTTGGCAGATCTAGCTTGATTTCTGAAGCTTCAAACCCACAGTTTTGATTGGATGCAGTTGGACTTGGCTGTATCCAATCAGATTTCTGTAAATCATATTTTTCAATATATAAAATGACAATAAAACTAAAAATAAAGTTTTTATTGATTTTTCTTTAATTTTTACAATAAATCATACTGAAAATCTTACTTCAAAGGGAGATAATTTTAGACTTGTGTCTAGATCTTCCAAGGGTGAAGAGGAGATGATTCATAACCCTTGGCTAGCGAGGGTGCATCCAAGATGGCAGCCAATATTTGAATATCTTTTGGTGACAATGAATTAAACCAGTCACCAGGTTAGCAATACAGGCTTATTTGCTTTTGTTTTGTTTGTTTCGGTTTGTTTGTTTGTTTGTTTTTTGTAAGTTATAAAAGTATATTATTGGAGAAAATGTTCGTCGCGCCGGGAAATAGTTGCGTCTTGGGGGGACAGCAAACTACTACTATTTGCTGTCATCATAGCGATTACATAACTGTATAATGTACGTGTACTTCAATCATGAATTCAGTCTTTACAAGATTTTTTGCGATGTCGAAAATTGAAAACATAACCCTTTTAAAGAATAAGTTATTTTACACTGTAACATCCCTCTCTTTGACTCATTATAATAAAAGAAAAAAATTGAACACTACATCTTTCATAACAACATCGAATTGTAGTAATAGACAATGCACAAATTCAAAAATATTGACATGACCATAATACCTGTTTCCCAAACAATTGCGTTTTTGTAATTGTTCGAGTCATTGAATGCAATATTTGAAGTAAAATCATGTAAATAGGCGTTGTAAATTGCACACAATTGTTGAATTTTAAATCATGTCAGACTATTTGATTGGGACCAATTTCAGTTTAAAATTGTAATGTTGTGTATGACTAAGACTTGCATGCAAAACCAATAAGGATCATCCCGGAAATCGTTTGGTTTTGGGTACTCCATCTACAGAACTAACGATAATCGCCCCAAGATGGTTGTCGCAAACCATTGAAAAAAACTTTGGACACACGCCACGCTTCAGTTTTCAAAGATCCCTTTGATTTTTGAAGAAAGATCTACCTCACTCGGGGTAGTAAAAGCAACTTTTATGCCTTTACCAATCCCCCCTCCCCCGTTCTTGTGCAGCCGCAATTAAAGCCGTTGCTTCGATTGTCCCAATCAACCCTTATTTTTCTTCTTTCTTTTAAGCTTTCAATTGATTATTTTGTTCTTGGTCCCATTTATCAGACATAATGCTCACTGAATTAAAAGAAATAATGTGAACACATTTTGATGGCCCAGGATAACAGAGTGTAACAGAGGACAAGGTGCGATAAGGGGTTGATTCGGCCCAAGATTCTAGTGAATTTCTAAGTGGCACCTCAAGATTTTCTCTCATATTCATTTCAAAGTTGAGATCCCATTTACAGAGAAAATACAAAATTTAAAAGCAATGACGTCACAATATGTACAGTTCTGACGTCATAAAAATGCTACTTTTGAGCATTTTCATAGAAACATACCAAAATTGGGAGATTTTCGAACAGTTTTCCTAACCGAAAATATCGAGCACATTCAAAAACCAAATAAATAATTTACCAACTCATTGGAACAAATGAATTGAACATCTCATATAAATATTTTTGTGGTTCTTGCATGTGCTCTATATTTCCCATACAGAAAAAAAAGTCAAAGTTAATCAAATTTGTCATTTTCTACAAATTCTTCAATTTGCCCCTTCTTCTACACTACAAAAAGTCAAAAATCATACATCTACTGAAATCTATGATGATTCTTTACCAAACCCTTCGGGGAGTTTTGAGTTTGATCTTTATTCCGTAGTTCGACAGTGTTTTACCAGCAGACTAGGCTCCTTGAGCTAGCCGGCAGTTTAGCGGCGAGCACTCATCGACCCATCTGTCTAAATTACGTTTTGTCTTTTTCTCTCCTTCTCAAGATTGTGGTCTTGTACTTAGTAGTCTACCTGTATTGGGTTTTATTTGTATGTGTATACTATAGGGAAACGGGATAGAGAAAGGGGAGGTTTGGGTACCCATAAACCGGTTTAACCCTACCGCTAGCTCTTGCTACTGCCGGTACCAAGTCCGGCTATCCCGAGTTCCTATCGTTGTCCATGTTTGTCTTTGTCAATTTATTGTTTTTTTTTGTGCGGTTCCCTGGTGGATTGTGGCATGTGATTGTGGTTTTCGGCCATTGTAGGTGTTTTCTGTTATCTTTCTTATATTAATCAATATTTGAGAAATGTTACTGTTTACTGAAAAGCAATACCCATAGAACACTTCAATGAGAAAATTCGGTGAATTCAACCAAATTTATTTTTTCAGGCCAACAAAGGCCCTTACCGCCCCTACTCCTTTCAGGTGTATGAATATACGCCTTTTAAAGCATACTATTGTTCAGACAATGTTGCTAACCGCTCTTTCTTTTAAATACCCTTTTGTGCATTAAGAGGACTTTAACTAACATGTCTTGTTGGCTGGATATAGAGAAATGTTTACTTAGGAAAAATTCACGGAGACTCAAGTTAATGATTTGATTTATGTCGCATAATTTTTGGTTTCATCTGCACTGATGAGACATAAGTTGTCGAAATGAGCATATGCAGAACATAAATTAACAGTAACTTCGGTATTTGGTTATTTATTACCACTGGGCCGATGCCTCTGCTGGTGGACTGTTAGTCTCCGAGGGTATTTACCAACCCAGTAGTCAGTACTTCGGTGCTGACCCGAAAACCGATTGTATTGAAACTTGCGATATCTAAATTCTGCAGCAAAATTTTGTTTACAACTAAGGATTATCTCCCTCGTGCATAGCTCTGTCCTTAGCTGAATTTTGGTTTTTCTATTTATATCCTTTTTGGTTATTTGTTCTCTATCAGCTTTAACATGATTTTTGGTTAATGGACTTCCAAATTTTTGGTTTTATCTGCACTGATGAGACATAAGTTGTCGAGATGCGCATATGCAGAACATAAATTAACAGTAACTTCGGTATTTGGTAATTTACCCCGATTGTGAATAATTTCGATTTTAATAAGACAACTGCGTGACATTTTTTGCATTGGTGAGACCTTTAGTTGCCTATAATTGTCGCCATATTTGGCTTTTATGGAAATTAAATGTACCTATCAGGTCACAAATAAAACTGTTAAATTTTAACCAGAATCAAAAAGTTTTGTCTTTTAACGTGATGACATCGGGCATGGTCGCCTTTTTCATGCCTTCACAACAGCAAAACGGTCTTTAGCGGAGGGAGTAATTCATAAGTTTAAAGCGTTTAAAGCATTTTATTGGAATGACAAAAACAAAAACTAAAACCGTGAAAAACAACCAAAAAAAACAACAAAAAACAAAAAACAAAAACAAAAACAAAAAACTAACCCCCCCC
>MJUU01000908.1:0-10453 GCA_002080025.1 Modiolus philippinarum
AGTTATCTCTCTTCACAACACCTCCAAACCAGCTCTCCATCGAAAAAAATACATTTCGACGAAACTAGACCATTGGCTAATTTTACAGATTCGTCCGCCATTGAATTTGCAATTTCTGGACAAGGTTCGGAGTATATAGATTTGAAACGTAGTAGACTACGTTCGAGCCAAGATCGTCAAGGCTGATGGATCGGATTTAAAAGCCCAAGAAAAGACCGGAATTATCAACCTACCGTTGCAGACTATGTGGTCGCAGGTAGACGTGTACATGAACAATAAACTGGTGTCGTTAAACTCGTCTCATTATCCCTGGAAAGCCTATCTGAAAACGGTGTTGTCGAGTGGTTCTGACGAACAAAATTCTCAGTTACAGAGCCAACTGTTTTTTAAAGACGACGACCCAATGGAATCAACCACACTTAATTCCGGATTTGTGAACCGTTACATGTATACCAAATTGAGCCGGGAATTCGAACTTGAAGGACCACTGATGGAAGACGTGTTTCACATAGACAAATATCTCATCCAAGGAGTTGATTTATACATTAAATTATACCGCTCCAGCAATCTTTTCGTTTTGATGTCAGGAGAAGAAAGTCCCAATTACAAGTTGAAAATCTTGGACGCCACGTTTAATACCTGTAAAGTGAAAGTGGACTCTGGTGTTGTTGTTAATCACGTCAAACAGATAGAAAAGGAACCGGCAAAGTACTTTGTACGTCGTACAGAAATAAAAAAAGAACACCCTTGCAAAAGACTCTGGAGAATTCATATGGGACAACATGTTCCCGAGAAGACCGTCACTCGTCGTGGTCGGCCTCATCTCCCAGAAGAGTGGAAACGGTGATTACGAAGGAAACCCCCTAAATTTCAAACATTATTCTGCAACAGACGTGGGATTGTTTGTCAATGGAGAAAGCGTTCCTGCCAGACCGTTGAAGATGGATTTCGGAGTTAACGGAAAATATGCAATGGCATATCTCAACCTCTTTGAAGCTTGTGAAAAAATCAACAGCGACTCGGGACTTAACATCGACAGATCTGATTTTGGTAACGGATATTCTCTCTACGCCTTCCCGCTAGATCCGACCTGTCTGGATCAGGACTATATAAATCTCGTGCGACACGGAAACTCTAGACTAGAAATGAAATTTGGAACTGTATTACCAGAGAGCGTCACTTGCATAGCCTACGCAGAATATTCCGACCTCTTGGAAATCGACAACGGAAGACAAGTCCGCTACGCCGGAGAATGAACGGTCGTCAAATTGAAAGTATCATATCTACGAATCCCTGCATGAGACGATATTTTAGAGTTGTTTCCTCTAGAGATACTTTACCCACGGATGTCACGTTTCCGAGTGTGTACGTCGTCAACACGGACGTTTCTCATAGACCTGGAGAACATTGGGTGGCCATTATCTTAAACAGTCCACGTCACGGAGTATTTTTCGACAGCTTCGGACGTAAACCCGAAAAGGAACTGGCTAGCTTCATGTATGGGAACGTAGAACGTTGCGATTATTTCGACTTACAGATACAGTCTTATTCTTCCACATTTTGTGGCCTCTTTGTTATCGCTTTTTTGATATCTTATCTATGTATGTCCATGTCACTTAACGACTTCAAGAAATTATTCGATTTAACGACTTTGTCTGTAAACGATTGTATAGTGTACGATTTTGTTACTCAATAAAACTGAATATTTCAAAATACTTTGTTTCTTTTTTTTCTCTGCCTATATAAATAGAGGTTTCAAGAATCGTTCAGTCATTCTTGCAAAAAACAATGACGACGTCGCCTTCGATGATTGCGGGCGGGGGCCCCGGTCCGCGATCTGATTTCGCGCCGCAATCTTGCGTCGACGCGAGTGACGATTCGCCTAACTGGTGGGATAGAGAGAGTCTGTTACCTTTCCATGCACCGTGTACTGTGATGATCAGCGGAAGTTCGAACAGCGGAAAGACGTACTTTACGAAGAAAGTTTTAGAAAATGCCTCGGGTATGTTTACGGTCCCTCCATCCAAGATCGTCTATGCCTATTCGGAGTACCAATCCATTTTCGACGACATGAAAGCTGCTATACCCAACATTACGTTTCACAGAGGACTACCTTCAAGGGACGAAATAGAGGACTTTTCCGAACGTCAAGATCACGTGGTCTTAGTTTTGGACGATCTCATGTTGCAGATCACGGGATCTCAAGAGTGTGTGCAATTGTTTACCGTCACGTCTCATCACCGAAACGTGAGTGTGTTATTCCTGACACAGAACCTACATCCACCTGGAAAATACGCCAAAACCATCTCGCTCAACTGTGCCTACGTGGTTTTGTTTCGTAACGATCGAGATCAGAGACAAATCTTATCATTCGCTTCTCAGATCTTACCCGGACAAACTGCCTATTTTAAACAGTGCTACGACAAAGCCACTTATATCAGGCACGGGTACCTTCTCATAAGTTCATCACCTTTTTCGGACAAGCAATATCAACTGCGCACAAACATTTTCCCAGGTGAAGACACGGTGGTGTACGCTACAAGGGTATAAAAAGAGTGTACCTTTAGCTGTTGTGTCAGTCGAAACATGAGCGGCACACTTACCAGACAGGGGGTGTTTTTAAGACTATTGTACAGTTGCCCACCGCGACAGAGAAAGTCACTCATACAATACATCACCAAAGACCAGATACGAGCTATATCTCAGATAGCTTTAAACATATTAGAAGGAAACGTACCCATCACGGAAGCTGAGACGCTATAAAGAAGTCATACGCACCCTGGCCAGTCGCAAAATCAATAAACCCAGAAAGAAAAAGGCGCTACTGAAATTTCACGCCGTCGTACCGTTGTTGATTAAACCTGCACTACCGTTACTAGATGGCCAAGGAACTGATCTTGGTACCAAAAGCCAAATACGAAATCTTGACAAAAAAATGCGAACCTGTCGAAGAACACAATGAGTTACAGTCTATAAAGGTGTCATCTGATGGACAATTAGAAAACACTTTCAAGTATGTCATACCAAGAAAGACTTTAACAAAGCCCTTGGGCTATGGAATTATCTAAGGGACCGAAGAGGACCTCCCTTGAATTGGAACGAACACGGGGAGATCGCAGTTAAAGGAACGCAAATTCTTGGTAGTCATTTGGCAGACTTGATAAAACCTGCAGTAAGTGGTTTGTCCAAACGGGAACCGGTTGGCTATGAACAATTCAAAGCAGTAGTACAAGAAATGCACACACCTATGGGATTTATTGCCGTCAAACTGGAGACACCTCAGAAGCAAATAGGTCTTGGCTATGTACAAGGAAAGACTGAAAGAGGACCACCCGGCAGAAAGCAAAAACAATTTCGCTGGATTCCATATTGACATTTTATTATAATTTTTATCATGTAACATGTTTACACATATACATACATAATAGTAAAGCTGATTAAAAAGTTATTTTCGAGTTCCTCTTCAAAAGCCATATGGATATGTCCACAAATTTGGTTTCATTGCTCTCTTGGTGTACACTATTTTATATTGTTTGTCCTCTTTCCTGTTAAACAGTATTCTTTTTCTTGGATTCTGTTTATTTTACTCGGATTTGTTACGGTTACACTGTTTTTATCTTTCAGTTTTTTCTGTCGTTTTTCTCCAATTGTTTTTTGATTGATTGATATTTCATTGCTCCTTGTACCAGGTTTATTTATCTGACTGTCTATAACAAGATCTCGAATTGCATTGAAGTTGATCAATGTAGAGTTTGCAAAGTGTAAGGTAAACCCACGCAACTTGCAAGTTTCCGAACCGTCGAAAGTCCTAAAAGCGTAATTTTTAGGCCCACTTGACACATATTCTACAATGTGTTTTTGTTTTGGAGAAATTTCGTTGGTCAGCTCGCCTAGAAATTCACCAACTGGAAGACGCATGGTGTGTGTTTTTGCTCTATCGATGAAA
Organism: Modiolus philippinarum; assembly: GCA_002080025.1. Lineage (NCBI taxonomy): Eukaryota > Metazoa > Mollusca > Bivalvia > Mytilida > Modiolidae > Modiolus > Modiolus philippinarum. Next base: position 3,947 of record MJUU01000908.1, read on the forward strand.
ATGACGGAATCCGTGTCCATATACAGACAATCTTCATCTATCTCTTCTAGAACGCTGTACAATTTAAGACGAGCCCACGAGGTGGTAAACGTGGCTAGAAAGATTTTCGTTTTCATATCTACGGGTAGGAAGAGAGGGTCATCGGATCATTCTAACTGAAGAATTTCCGGTGTTAGTATATGGAAGTCCAGTATGTCTTTCTTTGGATCCGATAACATTTTGAAAAAGGTTTCTGCTTCCGACTCGTGGATGAAGCGAGACTGATTTAAACCGAGTCTCTGGCCAAACTTGCCCCAAAAACTGTTGAGGCAGAATTTTGCAAAGCTTCTCAGACCTGGATTTTTCTGGATTTTGTGGTAGTCAAGTTTTATGCCTTCCCTTTCTTCGTATTGCTTTATGTAGTCCTGTTTTTCTTCTTCGGTCTCACAATTATCTGGCCATCCAGATGCTTCCTGCTTTAATTTTAAGAAAGTATTCACATATGCTGCAAACAATCCACCTTTACCCGTTTTTCTGTCATATTGTGTTGAGTCTTCGAAATGATATACTTCGTAAACTTTGATTATTTCATATCCATGGTCTAATGCCTTCAAAGGTTCAGGCGTGCACCACGTACCAATAATTGCCCTTTCTTCCTTCGTACATTTACACGGTCCTTGATATTCGATATCGGCACAAGTACGACATAAGGGAAACTTCAGTTTACCATTTGACGTGTAAGGTAAAACTGGAAGAAACAAGTTCTTTGGTGGAAGAATTTTGACTTTTGCTATTCCAAAATAACTGGAGATGTGCTGAAAGTTTGATGTAATTATCTTTGGGTGTCCTACAGGATATCTGCAATATTTATTTGTCCACGGATATAGAGACGTAAAATCGAAATATTTGATTGTTTCATCTTCATACTGTACTTTGTGGTGTAATCTAATGGCATTTGTTCGTCCACCAAAGAAACTTTCTCTTGGGTTAAGGCGATCTTGAATGTCGAGACTGTCTACGAAGTTCTTCATTTCTACATTGCTTTTCTTTAGCCTTTGGTATTCGTGCTCCTATATTCCAAAGTACTTGTATCCTAGAGACCTTATTTCCTTTTCTCGTTTCTTTGTAATCACATAGAGCTCTTCCATTGACTGGTCCGTGGTTGGATGTTTGGTTGTAGTTCGTGAGGATAACAAGTAGGGCAGCCATGATAAACGCAACCGTTAAATTCGTAGACTGTTTTCGTTTTTTCTTCGTATCCGTCAACACGGTAATTTGTTCCAGGTATTCTGTACTCACCGCCATTTAGACCATGCCTTATCTGTTTATTTTGTTGTTTCATTGTCCACTCAAGCCATTGAATGGACGACTTGCTGAAGTTATCTCTTTTCGAATACCCATCTGGCGGTACCATTCCAATGGGACTCCTAACGAATCTGCTTCGTCCGGGTTTTAGGCTTTTGTCAAGAACAGACAAGGATGTCCAAATGTTGTTGTCGAGCACTTGGCGATCACCATCGACGTATCTTTCTGGTATCCACAGAGATTCATTGGTTTGTAAGTTGGTTATTTCGATTTCGTGATCTTCTTTTAGAAATAAAGTCTTAAAGATACCCATGCATGCACCAGCTATTGTGATGTAGTCAAAAGGATCTATACCGTTTGTTGTTTCCTTCATAATGTTGCGGAAACGTAAACACCCTCTTCGTAATATATCGACGTCGGAACGACAGTAGTTTAACATTTCTTTTTGAAAGTCGAATATTTCTTCGGATTTGGAGCTGTGCCAGACCGAGAATTCCGCTCTTTCCTCTGAATCCATGTAATCACATCCGTAATCTGAAGTACTTGGATAACGTCCTATGTATCTTTGATTTTCTTTCCGGTTGAAGTAATGTGGAAAATAACCTTTACAAATTTCGTCCAACCCGAAAGCTTTAGGAAACTTAGCCAATTTCATTGGAAGAAAATTTAAAGAATCGATGAAAGTAAGGTTGAGTTTTTTCGCTTTATGCATGTACATGACTTTTGTTCCATTGTATATGATCTTATCTGGACGTACAGAGTAACGATTGATCAAAACTTCAAGTATCGGATAGAGGTCGAAAGCTTTCGCATTATGAGCTATTAATATGGAGTTCTTATAATGTTCTTGCATTATGTGACTACAAAACTGTTGGGCTGCGTTGTCGCCACTAAATACATGTTCTCTATGTCCACATGTTTCTTGACAGGGAGGGTTGACATACATCTTGCGTTTGTCTTTTTTGGAACAAAGAATGCACCGATTACCGCAGTTGTCGCATATGACGATTGTAAAATACCGAAATTTACAATATGTTGATATAATCCACAGCATGTTTCATTACAGTGTATTTTTTTCTACATTTGGAACATGGTTCCGATTTGTTTCTACATGTGTCACATCTTTTGGTCGAGTATCCTTCCTTACATTGCATTTTTTCATCTTGTCTTGTTTCAAAATCGTAAAACAAAAATGTTTTTTCTTTAGTGTCTTTAGAAGTGGCTCTTTGATAACACAAGTGTTGTCCTACGTAAAATTGCTCACAAACAGAACATTTCCACTCTCCGTATGTGTGTTCTGTTGGCCTTCTGTAGACGTAGCTAATTATCTTTTTACAGACTTGGTACAGCGTTTCGCATTGGGAGGGTAACTTGCCCCTTTTTGTAATCTTGCATCTGATGTGGCGTTCGAAGCATTCAGATGATTTACATTCTCGATTGCAATACCTACAGGATAAGGAATGTTTTGTGGTACAGTCTTGATTTCCACATACGTCACATGTAGTTTCGCACGAATGATGTTCTCTTGTATTGTACGGCTTCAAACATCTTTCGCAGAAATAGCTTTGTCCAAAAAATCCACAAATCGAGGCAATACCGTGATAATGCTGAACGTTGCCCGATTCCACAAAGTATACGAACAGATTGGTGAGATCAGTATTATTCACAACTCTTACGAATTTATTTCCCAACTTAGAAGATATAACGTTGACGTTAACGTCCAACAAATTTTCGAACGGTGTTATGTCGTTCAGTCCTAAAGGTCTATCAGTAGGTATATTTGCAAGTAAGCATAACCTTTCTCCCATTTCCTTTGCTTTGTCAGGCTTTGATTTATCTAACAATCTGTCATAATACGATTTGGGACATGTTCTATATTTGATGGCGTTGTCAAGTATAGACTGTTCCGGTTCGTTATCCGTCAATGTTTTCCATTCGGGCATCTTTACTTTCTTGCAAGTTTTTAAAAAACAAAAACCAATCGAAATTGGTAAACATAACGTGTCGCTGATCACTTCAAATATGGATCGCTTTCTTTGAAGTGAATTTCCCTGACCAAATAAAGTGGTAATAGGCAGATGCCCTCCCCCGGAACCGCTTGGGATACTTATTGATCCTACTGTCATTGATAAACTGTCATCGACGATGAGTTCCTCGTTTGAATTGAGTACTTCGTTATTCCGTCCATCACTGTTTCGGAATCTAGTCTTTCCCAAGTTTGTAGAGGGATTATAATAGGATTTTGCAATCCATTGTGGTGTATTACTATTCTACCTAGATCGGTAGGATCTCCACGCACGTTGTCCAAAATATCGTCAAACATTTGATGTAACTCTTTGTTCAAATCTTTCAGTTTATCTCCCTGCCAATGATCGTTGAACTTGACCTGATATGTAGTGTCAGTTGCATTATTTTTAGCAAATGTTCTTTGACGTTTCAAAGCGTAAGTATAAGGTTTACTTTCTTTTTCCGGAATACCTTTGCCGATTTGCGGTTTTATGATATTCATTCCGGAAGGTCCAGGTTGTGGTGAGTTTGGTTGTTGATAATTGTTAGATGGTTGTTGCAATAACGAAACACGTGTTGGGTTACCATCGATCCATGGTCTGAAGAATTTTTGTGTTTGCGTTCCTGAAGACGGGTTATTTATAATTTGCTTTGTTGTTTCATTTTGTGCTGTATTATCGGTTTGGTGTAATGAGAATTCATCTGACGCCACTCTAAGATATTTCTTTTTTGAAGGCCCATTCTGAGAGGTATGATTCTGTGGTGATGCATCTTTTAATTCAATTATTTCGTGATTTTCTTTAGCATTGGTCTGAGGGCGGGAAATATTTGTGTAGGTGGTATTAGTCCAGTCAATCCATGGGAAATGGTGTTCTTCCTCTTCCATTGGTTCAGGAGTTGGTATTTGTACGTCTTGCTCTATCAACGAAAATAGTTCCTGACATTTTAATTGAAATATGCGTTCTTTGACGTAGTTATCGTTGTCGAGACTATATGCTTTTGCAAAATCTCTAAGTTCTTTTGAGGTGTTGTAAGAATCCACGACCTCTTTGAATAAGTCGTCCATTTCTGTAAAACAAAATTACAAATACAATGTGTGTATTGTGATGATAGTACCAGTGATAAGCTTCAATTTGATATGTTACACGGCCATGCTTTGATGAACTTTATATTTTTGCACTCGTTGACCACACAACGCCCTTTGGGTGTGATCGAAATGGATTTTTTTTAATGTACTAGTGATAAACTTCAATTTGATATGTTACATGATCATGTTTCATTAACTTTATATTTTTGCACTCGTTGACCCTACTACGCCCTTTGGGTGTGGTGGAAATGATTTTTTCGTAATGTATAAGTGATAAGCTTCAATTTGTTATGTAACACAACTATGTTTTGACAAACTTTTTTTTGCACTTAATAACCCATCATGCCCTTCGGGTGTTGTGGAAATGTATTTTTTCGTAATGTACCTGTGATAAGCTTGAAATTGATATGTTACATGACCATGTCTAGATGAAATTTATATTTTTGCACTCGTTGACCCCACCACGCCCATTTTGTGTGGTCGAAATGATTTTTTTCGTAATGTACTAGTAATAAGCTTCAATATGATATGTTACACGGCCATGTTTTGATAAACTTATATTTTGCACTTAATGACCCACAACGCCCTTTGGGTGTGGTCGAAATGATTTTTTTCGTAATGTACTAGTGATAAGCTTCAATTTGATATGCTACATGACCATGATTTGATGAACTTTATATTTTTGCACTTGTTGACCCCACCACGCCTTTTGGGTGTGGTGGAAATGAATTTTTTCGTAATGTACTAGTGATAAGCTTCAATTTGATATGTAACACGACTATGTTTTGACAAACTTATATTTTTGCACTTAATAACCCATCATGCCCTTCGGGTGTGGTCGAAATGTATTTTTTCGTAATGTACCTGTGATAAGCTTCAAATTGATATGTTACATGACCATGTCTAGATGAACTTTATATTTTTGCACTCGTTGACCCCACCACGCCCATTGGGTGTGGTCGAAATGATTTTTTTCGTATTGTACTAGTGATAAGCTTCAATATGATATGTTACACGGCTATATTTTGATAAACTTATATTTTGCACTTAATGACCCACCACGCCCTTTGGGTGTGGTCGAAATGAATTTTTTCGTAATGTACTAGTGATAAGCTTCAATTTGATATGTTACATGACCATGATTTGATGAATTTTATATTTTTGCACTTGTTGACCCCACCACGCCTTTTGGGTGTTGTGGAAATGAATTTTTTCGTAATGTACTAGTGATAAGCTTCAATTTGATATGTAACACGACTATGTTTTGACAAACTTATATTTTTGCACTTAATGACCTACCACGCCTTTCGGGTGTGGTTGAAATGTATTTTTTCGTAATGTACCTGTGATAAGCTTCAATTTGATATGTAACATGACCATGTTTAGATGAACTTTATATTTTTGCACTTGTTGACCCAACCACGCCCTTTGGGTGTGGTCGAAATTATTTTTTTCGTAATGTACTATTGATAAGCTTCAATATGATATGTTACATGACTATGTTTTGATAAACTTATATTTTGCACTTAATGACCCACTACGCCCCTCCGGTGTGGTGGAAATGAATTTTTTCGCAATGTACTAGTGATAAGCTTCAATTTGATATGTTACATGACCATTTTTAGATGAACGTTATATTTTTGCACTTAATGACCAACCACGCCCTTCTGGTGTGGTCAAAACGAATTTTTTCGTAATGTACTAGTGATAAGCTTCAATACAATATGTTACATGACCATGTTTCATGAACTTTAGATTTTTGCACTCGTGGACCCCACCATGCCCTTTGGATGTGGTCGAAATGTTTCTTATCGTAATGTGCTAGTGATAAGCTTCAATTTGATATGTAACGCGACTATGTTTTGATGAACCTTATATTTTTACAATAATGGAACTTATTTTCTCTTAAGTGTAACAAATTCTTAAATTATATAAACTACTTACCTTTCTGTATTTCAAACCTAAATGTGATGCGAAATAATCCGTAAAAATCCGTTTAATATCAACGAACTGAAGAATTTTCTGAACACAGTAAAGCAACTGTCGGTGTTCTTTTGATTGTTGTCGAAAAACTACAAATATTTATATATATATATATATATTTATATATATATATATATATATATATA